>OX030952.1:16608113-16638113 GCA_943735915.1 Pherbina coryleti | reverse complement strand
ACTTCCTCATTTGGGCTTTAATAAGAGCAGTGGATACAAACTACTATTCATATTGGTTTAATCAATCCAGACAACAATTTTATTTTTACCACTAAGTTATAGTTTTTTGGAAGAAAAGTATAAAATATTGGGCCCCAGGGCCCTAAACTAAATTATATGTTGATCCTCTTGTACTTCAATGTTCATAATTAGCTATGGGTACCACTACATTTAAGGCTTCTGTGTTGTTTATGTGTTTGTCTTTTCTCTTTGAGTTTTTGCTCTCAATTCTTGCTCTCAACGCTCCAAGAGCGCTCTCTGACCATAGCTGTTCATAATTGATGATGTCTGTATTTAAACATTTTAGATCCTTTGTGGCGTCCGTGGCGTAGTTGGTTACAGTGCGTGGCCGCTATGTCAACGAACTTTGGAGACCCAGGTTCGAACCCCAGCAGCGACAGAAAATTATTTGAATTAAAATAATTTTTCTGTATGGCCGCCACCTCTTTGCAGACAATGGCTAACCTCAGAGAGTAATAAAAATGCCATGTAAAGCTTCTTGAGAATAAGAACATTTCGTTCATCGCCGTTCGGAGTCGGCGTTAAGCCTGTAGGTTCATTTCTCGGTCAATTGTGTACAAAACTTAATAACACGCACAACACAATTGATCATAAGAAGCTAGGTCAAAGTCCTTTCAAGGGCTGAAATGGCCAGTTATTTATTTTTTTTTTTAGATCCTTTGAAACTTATGACACTTTTTTAATATATGATGAAGTTTATTCACATTTTTAGTAGGAATCTGTAGGAATTTCTTTTAAAAATTAAAGCCAACCCTAAATCTTTTTAAAAAATTGAAATGAAACTTAGCATTTCTACAGTAACGGATGCTACAGGCTTACACTTATTTTTCAAATAAAATTAAAACCTGGATAAACACTCCAGAAAGGTTTCTTAATTTGGGAATTTTGTCATCAAATGGTAGTATCCAGAAAAAATTTAATTTAAGGGCCTCCGGGAGTATTTCCAAAAAAGAAATTAAACTTTTTTGAATTTGGTTTTTGAAGCTGTATTTTAGACCAGTTTTTTTTTTTTTACCAAAATCAGGGATAAATCTTGAATAGTTAAACTTTAATAATGTAAGAAAATTTGGTCTAAAATAAAACACAGCTTCAAAAAAAAAAAAAAAAATTTTAAAATAGTGTTATTTCTTTTTTTTAAATATTCCCAGAGGCCCTAAAATCCTTTTATAGATGAGGCAGTTACAAATAAGCAGTTTTCGTTTTTTGAGTGTATATTGCTAAGATTGTAAAATTTTCCAAGACATGTTGAAAGTAAAAAAAATCCCATTAAAAGATTAATTTTTAAAAGGTAACGGGTGTAACATCATAAGAAAATAAAACCAAATGTATGTTTCTATATATTTCATTTTACAGTACATAAGGTAACGTATAAAAAAAAATTATAAAACTGTCATAAGCTGATGATCTTAACTGTATTTGCACACGATTTACGCGTTCCGAGTCCTTCCTACCTGGTGTTTGGTAAGTTATGTCTTCTTTCAAAAAAATGTTTTTGCTTTTTCTATGGGCGATGTTAAGGGCAGGCGGTCAAATGATCTCCGGTCACGTCACTTTTTACGTTTTTCTTTTTTTCGTTTGATGAGCTAAATGACAAAAGTATGTTATGCTGACAGTCATCTGGTCCCTGAATACTAGTACACTTTTTTCTACTTTTATTACTTTATCCAAAAAAGTACCAACGCATTAAGCAGGTTTTATTACTGCTTTGATACATTTCGTACTAAAAATGTACTATTTTCATGCAAAAATACAAATGTTGTGAATAATTCCACAACACAACAATGAATTGATGCCATGATTTCATATTTTTGTCCAATCATTTGGTGACCGTAGCTGCCTGACCACAATCATCATGTCGTTGCCGTGTCGGCACGAGAGAATCGCTAAGAGTTGGCCCAGAACAGTAGCGTTGACTTTGTCGTTTAATCTGTCATTTTATTTTGCTTCAGTCATGGTGTAATTAACAAGGTGATCGTGAATTTTTGGCTTATCTCAAAAAAATTTTACCCACCCTTGTTAAAAACAGCTGTTCGTAAATTCCAAGCAAAAGTTGCAAACAATCTATTACAATTTTTTATTGAGTGCAAGCGATTTGACACTTTTCCGCAGCTTGCCTCTTTTTTTCATACTTTCTCAACATTTTTTGACAACCGTAGAGAAATTAGTAAACGTCACGATCACCTTGTTAATTACACCATGACTTCAGTGTTCTCATCACACTCCGATTGAAGTAATAATTACTCCACTTCCATTTATTCCACTACTTTTTGCAATTTCATTATTAGAGCAAGTAGGAGCGCTGCTTACTCGCTATATTGGTTGACAAATTCTTCAAATTTTGTTATAATATGGCAACATTCTTAGAGAGAAGCTGAGACAGCTGTCAAATAAACGACAAAAGAAAAGTAGAAATAGAAATATTTCTATCTTGGCGTTCTCGTTGTCGTTTTCTGTCACTATTTTCTCCCATAAGGTTTTCATTGTCTCTGCCAGCGCTCTGCCTACCGACACGACAACGACATGATTGTGGTTTAACAGTATTGGACAAAATTTACTCTCTCGCTCTCAAATTTTTAATTTACATTGAAACAACAACAATGCGGGACCGTGACGTGCCCAAGAATGATAGAAACAAGATTACGCGTTTCGTAGTCACGTTATCTAATGCTCTCTTTCTCAACTGAGTGCATGACGTCACACAGTACTTTTTCTTGACAAAAATGTATGCAAATGTGCGATCTCTTAGGCAAATGGACGAAATTGAAAATAAATTCTTTCGAAAAAGAAAAGTAAGAATATTTACTCTTCTGTATAAAAATATGAATATTTTCGTAAATATATTAATTTCGACAAAATTTTATTGTACCAATGGGTTAAGGAGGTCCATGTACATATTACAAATATAAGAAAAAAAAGTATTTAGACGTGGGTGTGGGAGTAAAATTATTTCTATTATTTAATTAGTCTGACAATATCGCTTGTGACGTCATGCTCTCTCTCTCTCTCTCATTTGCGGAACGCTTAACCTGGTTTCTATCGTTCTTGTGACGTGCACATGACTGCCTACATAACATAGCCCAATGTTTGCTCTGGAACTAAGAGCAGTTCTTTCTATACTGTGTTTAGAAAGAACTAAATTCGATTCAGGTCCAACTACTTCCAGTGCAAGACTTTTAACAACTGCAAGTTTTTTTTGGGCTATTCGGGAGCCAACGTTTTACTGTTGTAACTACTTTTTTAAAAGAACGTATTGTTTTCAAAACTTCCAATGTCTGACGATGAGGCCGGGTCTCTTTTATTTTTCTCACAAAGGATCAGGATTGAAAAATAAAAATTTAAAAAAGTATTTTTGAAAAATAAAAAGTACAACTGAAAAAAATTTCAGCATGAGTTAGGAAACAAAATAGATTTTCGACCTACTTTTTCGGCCTGACGATTTGAAAGTGATGAGCAAACAAAGAGGTTCTCAACTTTGAGAAGCTGTATTTGCTTACGCAGATTTCAAAGTGATAAGAAAAAAAAAAACGGTCTTAAACTTTGCAAGCCTGTATTTCCTACCGAAAATTTAAAACTGCTGCTGAAACGAAAAACGCTCCACAACTTTCAGCTTCTTTCAAAAATACCTGAAAATCGTACTTTTCTACTATCATACGTACTTAAAAAACAAAAAAAAAAAAGCACCTTCAATAAAAAAGTCGCACTCTCAAAATAAAAACGTACCCTCTTTGGTACGAAAGTACGTTCCGATGCAACTACGCGAAGCATCCTTTGACATTTGCGATCAATTCTTCGTTTTTCATAGCCAAGCTCTCATCATCGATTATGGGCACCACTACATTGAAAGCATCTATGTTGTTTCTGTGTTTGTCTTTTATTTTTGATTTGTTGTTGCAGTTTGTGTTGCTACATAAGCCTTTTCTCTCAATGCTTCCAGAGCGCTCTCTGACCATAGCTGCTCATCATCAATACATTCGTTTTTACCGTAACTTCGTTTTTTATCTCTCTTACATTCTTTAAATGTGCCTGATATTTTGCGGTATTTTCCTTTTATTTTTTTCTGAATGTTTGCATCTTGGTTGGGAACTCAATAGTTGTTAATCCTATATAGGTAACGGGTGTGACATTGTTTAAAAATAGAAAAAAAAGCAACATTGATTCACTGGCGTTCATTTGGTATCACGAAACTATTAAATTCACTTACATAGTTCCTCTTCGTTATACAAATATTATTTTCACAATAATTTAAACTTTTGTCGCCGATAACGGGTGCGCAGAACTGTAAAAGAATGCTATCATTTATGATTTTAAATCATATGATTTATATTCATAATGAATGCATTCATTTTTTCAATTCATTGAATTTGATTTGAAATTTCAAGTCCCAATCAATGAATGCAATAATTTTTTTAAACATAAAAACATTGAAAAGTTTTTAAGCTTTTGGCACCGGTAACGGATGCGCAGAGCTGTAAAAGAATGCAATCATTTATGATTTTAAATGATATGATTTATATTCAAAATGAATGCATTCATTTTTTCCATTCATTGAATGTGATTTGAAATTTTAAGTCCCAATCAATGAATGCAATCATTTTTTTAAACATGAACACATTGAAAAGTTTTGAAACTTTTGGCGCTGGTAACGGCTGCGCAGAGCTGTAAAATAATGAAATCATTTATGATTTTAAATCATATGATTTATATTCAAAATTAATGCATTCATTTTTTCAAATCATTGAATGTGATTTGAAATTTTAAGTCCCATTCAATGAATGCAATTTTTTTTAAACATGACTGCATTCATTTTATCAAATCATTGATTGGGGCTTGAAATTTCAAATCACAAAAATGAATGCAATCATTTTCTCAAATCATTGATTGGTACTCCATGAATGCAATCATTTATTCAAATCATTGACTGTGTTTTGAAATTTCAAGTCCCAAATTATGATTGTATTCATTTTTTCAAATCATTGATCATTTTTTCAAATCATTGGTTGGGACTTAAAACTTCAAATCACAATCAATTATTTGAAAAAACGATTGCATTCATGGAGTCCCAATCAATGATTTAAAAAACTTAATGCAATCCTTTTTTTCAAATCATTGATTGGGACTTGAAATTTCAAATCACAAACGAGGCTTAATTGTTTATCAAACAAAATATTTGCTTAATAATCTTATATATATTCTTATAGTACCTTACATTAATTTATATTAAATATTAGGGGTATTCACGATTCCGTGCACTTGCTAATGCAGTTGAGGACTTGTGTAGTTAGGTTTTCGTGAACACACCACACTTTTGATTGATAAATCTATTGAAGTATTTCTTGTTTATCAAAATCAGCTGTTTGTTATTTTTATCCGGAAGTAGTAGAAACGTATTCATAAACTAAACATAAACAAGCCGAACAAAAGAGTTAAAACAAAAATTATTAATAGTAGAAATGCTATAGTAGATATGCAGATGTTCAGATTTTTGACCTACATGTATTTTGTTTTTGTAAAGTGCACAACTCCTCAACTTGCACAGGCAAGTGCACTGAATCGTGAATACCCCTATTATTTCTCTCCGTGATATGTATATATATACACCTTCGCTCTACGACAGAAGTCAAAACCGGTTATTTTTTCTAAAACAAAAAAAAAAAAAATTCAAATTTAATCCGCATCCATCCCCTGCCGACCTCATGCCATGGCTTTTTTAAAATTTTTATCCATTTTTTCTATTAGCGAAATTTTATGCAAAACGTGTCAATGTGCTAACAACAAGCTAAGTTTTAATGGAAAACATAGTAAAACACAAAATAACGGGGTTATAAAGAGAGAGAGAAAAAAAAGAAGAAATATAAACCAACTCGAAGCTGCTGTTGCTTGCAACTAATCTGTTAATAGAAACATTAACGAGGCATTAGAATGATTTTCTAGCACGCGACCGAGCGGCAGCCAAGTCGCGGCTTAAGACAACAACAACAATAACAACAACACATAATGTTTATGCAACAATTTTCAAACAGTCAGCCATGCATCCCGCCGTCAGTCAGTCACTCAGTCACACATTCATCTATGTCAATAGCCAAGCATTTTTCATCTATACAAGCTAAAGAATTTTTTCGCATGTCCTGTTCGTTCGTTCCTTCATGCAGCACGAATGGCTTCGTTCTGGGTGCCATAAGCCAGGGCAAACTTCACTTTTCTTAGTTGGCTCAAAACCAAGAGTTGAGCTGTTGTTGTTGTTGTAGTTGTAGTTGTTGCTGCCCGTTGAAGTTTCGTTTTAATTTTGCGATTTGTCGATCATTAACCCTTCGACGATAACAACAACCGGTTGCAACCAGCGACCCTCACTCAACTTGCTGCAAGTTGTCGAGTGTGCCTGCCCTGCCGCCGCTAAACTAGTCTGTGGTGCATCGGCAGTCGTCCTGTCTTGCACTCCGTGTATATGTTCAACAACAGTTTATGCCATAAGAGCGTGGCCAAGACGTGCGCCCTGTACCACCCCAACGTTTAGGGTTTGAATATATCTGCAGCAACATCTGTAGAAACAGAGCATACAGACTTCTCCTGGCTCAACCGACAAGTTTGAAGTTGAAACTAAGTGCTGCGCTTTTTTAAAATAGTTGAGGAAAAAACAAACCAAAAAAAAAATAGGCAACTAGTACTACAAATACACTCACTATATAATTAACACACAAGCACTTGTGCATTTTTTTTTTTTTTGTTTTTTTTTAATAAGTAAAAACATATATACTTGCTACTGGGAACTTCGTTTTTATTCGAGTGTGTCTAGTACCAACAATTAGTGGCTGCAGAGCAATGAGAGTGACAAAGCGCAGCAAAGGAGCGAAAAAGTGCAAAAAGGCATCGCACCGTGGGTAAGGTTATGCGAAAATGACGCCAATAAGAGATTATTTCTGGGGCAAAAGCAAAAAAAAATTTGTATAATATTAAAATTTGTTCGTTCATCTTTTAGTTTGCACCTTTGCAAAAGTAAAACAAAATCAAAATTGAACAAAAGTAGAAAAAATTTATGAATAACTTTTATAAACATGTTAGTTATAAAGGCTGTCCCAAAAGTAACTGACATTTTAATTGTTTAACAAAACGCATTGTTATAATTAAGACTCTTTTAAGATTCATATTTAATACTCCTTTAAGACTCATAATAAACACTCCTTAAAGACTCATAATAAATACTCTTTTAGAACTCATATAAATTAATCTTTTTGGACTCAAAATTGAGACTCTTTTGAGAGCCATATTGAATACTCTTTAAAGACTCATAATAAAGGATCTTTAAATACTCATATTACTCTTTAAAGACTCATAATAAAGACTCTTTTAGAACTTATATAAATAAGTCTTTTTGGACTCAAAACTAAGACTCTTTTAAGACTCATATTTAATACTCTTTTGAGACTCATAATAAAGACTATATAAGTACTTATTATAAAGACTTTTTTAGAACTCATATAAATCAGACTTTTTAGACTCAAAATTAAGACTCTTTTAAGACTCATAGTTACTTCCCTTCTAAGACTCATAATAAAGATTCTTTAAATACTCATATTAAAGAATCTTTTAAGACTCATAATAAATACTCTTTTAGAACTCATATTAAGTAGTTTTTTTCGACTCAAAATAAAGACTCTCTTAAGACTCATATTTAATACTCTTTTAAGACTCATAATAAGGACTCTTTAAATACTCGTACTGAAGACTCTTTTAAAACTCATAAAAAATTTGTCTTTTTTGACTCAAAATTAAGGCTCTTTGAAGACTCATGTATTTAATACTCTTTTAAGTCTCATAATAAAGGATCTTTAAATACTCAGAATACATTTTTTTTTTCGAACACACATAAATTAGTATTTTTCAACTCAAAATAAAGACTCTTTCAAGACTCATATTTAATATTTAATATTCTTTGATGGCTTATAATAAAGGATCTTTTAATACTCATAACAAATACTCTTTAAAGACTCATAATAAAGACTCTTTTAGAACTCATATAAATAATTTTTTTTTGACTCAAAATTAAGACTCATATTTAATACTCTTTTAAGAATCATAATAAAGACTCTTTAAGGAATCATTAAAAATAATCTTTTTGAACTCATATAAATTATTTTTTTGGACTCAAAATTAATACTCTTTTAAAAGCCATATTTAATACTCTTTTAAGAATCATATAATGGAATTTTTAAAGACTCATACTGAAGCCTCTTTCAGAACTCATATACTTTTACAATCATATCGAAGACTCCTTTGGGAGTCTTTTGATTGCATACTCATAAGACATGCATAAAAAATATTCTTTTTTTAATTTTTTTCCAAGCAATCATTCTACATACAATCAATTAAAGACTCCTTTAGGAGTCTTTTAAATGCATACTCATAAGACATGCATACAAAATACTCTTTTTAGAGTCTTTCTTCTGAGCAATAATTTTAAAATCATATCAAAGACTCCTTTAGGAGTCTTTTAATTACATACTCATAAGATATGCCCAAAAAAATACTCCTTTTAGAGTCTTATTTTTGAGCAATCATTTTACAATAATATCAAAAACTCTTTTAGGATTCTTTTTATTGCGTACTCTTAAAACACTCATAAAATGTACTCTTTTTAGAGTCTTATTTCCGAGTAATCATTTTAGAATTATATCAAAGACTCCTTTAGAAGTCTTTTTATTGCGTACTCATAAAACACGCATAAAAATACTCTTTTTAGAGTCTTATTTCTGGGCAATCATTTTACAATCATATCAAAGATTCCTTTAGGTCCTTTAGATCATAAGGTTAATTCGATTTACAACTTACAATATATTTTATTAATTTATAAGCATAACTTACTCCACTGTACTGCCCGGGCATCAAGGGTCAACTTGCTCTTAATTACTACGAAATCGATAAATGTTACCAACAGTTGGTATAAATTCAAAACTTTTTGCCAGCTACAGACCAGCCAAGGTAGCTACAAAAATAATTCAAATAAATAAAAAGAACCTGCCAGGAATTAAAGGACTAATCCTTGCAGCAAAGCCGAGCGTGTAGTCCGGACACACGTTATCTGTTGCATTGCAGTCCAATGTTGCCGAAACAAGAACAACTAGAATTAGAAAAAAATAGAAGAAAATTCGCCACAATGAGGGCGCAACTTCTTACGCCTGGCACTGGGTACACATGTGTTTCCATGTGAATATTTACGACTAATGCTAAAGGATTTTTTTATGGTTTGGCTTGGCTAGCATCAAAATGAAAAAAAAAAAGAAATAAACCATCATTGCCAATAAAAAAGGCGCATATAATTCGATTTGGTTGGATTTTGCTTTTATTGTGTTTTTCTTTTGCTGCCGCTTCGTTTTTCCTCTATTTTTTTGATTATATGGTGATTATGAGGCAACTCTCGGGCGCTGGTAGTTGAGCTGATCGAAAGGGAGAAAAAAATCGTAATAATAGCGTGTTGAAAAAGTAGCTATATTTTTTTTTTTTTTTTCTGTGACGCACCCTTTGCAGTTACACGCCTTTTTTTCCTACCCTCTTGCTTATTGTGCACAATATTTTTTTTCTGATTTTGTATATTTTTATATATATTTGGCTGGGTGCGAAAATTTAAGTTTGAGAAAATTGGTTTTTCTTTTATTTTGTGGTGATGTTGTTGTTATTGTTTTGGGGGAAGGCTTTTTTACTGCTACTGCTTCTTTCACTGTTGCGTTCTATTTTCTTAGCTGCTACTTTTTGAATATTTTTGTTTTTTTTACAGCTTTGCTTTCAGACCTAATGAATAATCAATTTGAAGGGGCACAAGGGGCATGCATTTTCACCCTTGCTGTGCCTCAGTACCGCTAATTTTTTGTTTTCCTATAAATTTGTGCTTTCTATGCAAATCGAATAAAATACAACGTTAAGGATTTCGTTTCAAAACATTTTGTCTGTACTAGAGTGTAAAAACATTCAAAATTTCAAATAATCACACTTGAGTAAGGATATAAAGCAATTTGAATAAGTATTTTTGGGGGTTTTTTTTAAAGGCTTTATTACTCCTGGCTCTGATGTCGGAATGCCTACGCATTTTGTGAGCAAAAATTACGGTAGTGACTACTAAACAAGACTGAATGTGAAGTCTACATAAAAAATGTATTTTTTCCAAAACTATGCATTTCTTTATGCTTCAGCGTATGTTTGAGTGTATTCCATGTTCCATTTTATGCATTATAAGTCCTTACATTATCCCTTTGCATGCGAGCGTGTTTCTTTACATTCATTAAAAAATGCACTAGGCTGCTCTTTTTTCAGCATGTCTAACACACCCTCTTCCTTACCTATCATCCTCCCACAAAACGAAAAAAACTTAACATAAAATAAGAGATTAAAAACATTCAAACACAACTACAACTTGTAAGCTTATGCATGAGGTGTCTGCATGCTTAATGCGCTCAGTGTTAATGTGCTTTTGTTAAGTAAACAAAAAAAAAAGGAAAAAAAAAACAAAAAAATTTCAATTCTAAAAAACACATTAAAAGGATAACTAAAAAAAAATGGAAACAGGTTTGCATACCTTAAATATATGCCATATACATCAACGCCTTCGTCGTCTGTTGCCAGGATATGAATGGAAAATTTTTGAGAGCAAAATTTAAAGAAATGCATTTTTTTGCAAAATAACTGCTGAAAATACAACTCAAATTCCTTTAAATTTTTCTAAAAAAAAAAAGAAAATTGCAAAAAGACAACATGAAGACAATAACCAACGACAACAACAACGGCTCTGTATAGAGGAAATCACACAGCAGACCAGACAGACTCTTTCGTTGGCCGCTACACCAACTCATCAGTAGTCTTGCATGACTTTTCACTATGATCCACTCAAGCTACTTAGGTCCTACTTATACTGGCAATTATGCCAAGAAAGTTACCCGGAAGTTTATTTGGCAGAGAGAACGCTTTTACATTAGTAACTAAGTTTTGATCTACTTATGAGGCACCCTGTGTCAAGGTTAACCTTGATTGTGTCATACTTTTAGGCATAGCTAAAACACACAAGTGTTGGTATTGGTTGTTGTCTTCATTGCCTTTATCAGAGCTGTAAAAGAATGCAATCATTTGTGATTTTAAATCATGTGGTTTATATTCAAAATGAATGCATTCATTTTTTCAAATCATTGAAAGTGATTTTAAATTTAAAAATTTCACTTTTAAATGATTTTATTCATTTTTTAGAATCATTGATTGGCACTCCAAAAATGCATTCATTTTTTCAAATCATTGATTGTGATTTGAAAGTCAAATGATTGCATTAACTTTTTCAAGTCATTGATTGTGACTCCATGAATGCATTCATTTTTTCAAATCTTTGATTGTGATTTGAAATTTCAAGTATATTATTGCAATCATTTTTTTCAAATCATTGGTTGAAAATTTTAGGCTGCATTCGCGTGATTTCATTTTCCATTCATTTATTCAAATCATTGAATTGTGTGAATGATTTGTTGAATTATGTGAATGACGAATCAATGAAAATTGTATTGCATGGGGTTATCAAAGGTATATTGTTGAACAAGTATTGGAAATCCACGTGCGCATATAATTAGTTGAACATTTTGTCTTTTTTACTTAAATGAATGATTGCATTCATTTTTTCAAATCATTGATTGGGACTTGAAATTTCAAATCACAATCAACGATTTGAAATATGTTTGCATTCATGGAGTCCCATTCAATGATTTGAAAATATGAATGCAATCATGAATGCAATCGTATTTTCAAATCATTGATTGGAACTTGAAATATCAAATCACAATCAATGATTTCAAAAAATGATTGCATTAATTTCTTTTAAATGACAAATGAATACATTCTTTTACAGCTCTGGTCTTCATGTGGTCTTGTTGTCAACATACTGTGGCCTAAATCACCTATAGCGTCTTAACGGTCTGACGTAGAAACACAAATTTTCGAAATTTCTTTAACCCTTTGACGACCGCTTCTGAACCGCTATGCAATTCGCGAATCCGACACTTGATTTGTGTTCAGTGACCCCAAATTACTAAACAACAGTGTCGCGAAAAACAATTTGTTTTTTTACCTGCAAAAGTGTGAAAAATCATGGGTTGTCCCAATATTTCCTATATGTCCCAATGGTTGTCAACGGTAAAAATGTTTAAGTCTTTTTTCTCTCGTTGATAGTACGCGAACGAAAAGTTTGAGGTCAAATTTTGATTAAGTCCATAAGAGCTCATTGCTTTTAATCAATTTGAAAGTTAACCAATGAAAGTTTAAAAAGTAACCTTTGCAATAATGGTACTTTGACCACTATATGACTATTACTTTAGAAGATATTCCCAAAATAACTCCAAATTTAGTTAAAAAATCCAAAAAATCTAATATCTGGGTTTCTTTATTTGCTACAGCGTAATTTTTGGCATCCAAATAAAGTTCAAAAAAATAACCTTTGCAATGGTGGTACTTTGACCTTTATATGACTATAACTTTAGAAGATATTCCCAAAATAGTTCAAAATTTAGTTGAAATACCCCAAAAAATCTAATATCTGGCCTTCTTTATTTACTACGGCGAAAAACAACCAGTGCAATGGTGGTACTTTGACCTCCATATGACTATTCGTCTAGGAGATATTCTTAAAATAGCTCAAAATTTTGTTAATGACCCTTCCAAAGGTGGTATTTTGACCTCATTATGACTATTGATCCAAGATATTCACAAAATAGGTTAAATTTTTCAAAATATCTGATCTTTCATTCGATGCCAAATATTACTCCGTAACAAATAAAAAGTGATCAGATACTAGATTTTTTTGGGATTTTATAACGAAATTTTGATATATTCTGAAAGTATTTTTCGAACCAATAGTCGTAGTGAGGTCAAAGTACCACCAACTTTGTAACTTACCTTCCAAATTTCTCCAGAAATTTTGTACCTGTAGCTCCTCGCACCCCTAATACATTGCTGGAAGAAAAGGGGGGGAAAAAGTAAAGTTATTTCGATTTTGGGATGGTCTGGTAGGCAAAGGGATGAATCTACCCTTGATAATTAAGTACATTCCGAAAGCCACATTCATTCTCGTTTGAATGATACATTGTAATAAAAATAAAATCGATTACATCGTTTTTCCAGAAAAAATTCGAAAGTGAATGGGTCACTGATGTCCCAGTGGTCGTCAAAGGGTTAGGAAAGCATCAAAGAATATTTGAAACAATTTCACTTTTTTCGCTTTTAAAATTTTGTGACCTACACTCGGAAGTTAAGACTTCTTACAAGCTTTAAAATATGTAAAGAAATAATTTTTTTGATATATATTTTAAGAAATTATTTTCAAATTGAAAACATCCTTAAATTAACCTGTTAAGACATTCTTCATTTTTATACAATTTTCTCCTTTTGCAAACAGAAAGTAAATATGAATTTTAAGAACAATGGTATTATCTCTGTTCGTTTTCGATTCAAACTCAAATGTGTAGAATTTATTTTCATTTGCAGAGTATTTTTTAACCCTTTAGCGACCAAATATGAAAATCCCAGTATTTATATAGTTCTAGGCATTAGTTTAAAAAGTAATTTACAGCTAAAAGCTTATAAATATGGTAATAAAATTGTCGGAATAATTAATTTTTTAACCCTTCACTTCCCAAATTAAAAAATAAAAAAATAATCCTAAATTAATTAAACCTAAAAATTAATTTCAGATATTTATAAAGCTACTCAAAAACAATTATAGAAATTTTTATATTTTAAAATCCCTGTCAACTATTCCGTTACCTGCTTTTAACCCTTTTTACTAAATTTTGACCCTTTAGACACCATTTTTTCCAAATATCTTTTTTAGTATACATGCGTCTACACCACCTACCCAATTTCATGGTTCAAAGTCAAGTGGCTTAGGCTGGAAAGCGATCGGTGAGTGAGTCAGTAAGTCTGGATAAAGTATTTGTCGTCTAAGGATGTAATTTATGCTTTTATTCTCATCATTTTATTCTAATAATATTCTCATATGCTTCTATTTCTCATCTCATATTTTCTTTGAGCATTTTTTTAAAATCTGCATGATAATCGTTTGTTTTTCTTTTTTCCAATTTATCAATTCGGGCAAATGCACTATCTTCGGGTCAGACATGATCAAAAATGTGTTTAACACGTCAGTTAAAGTCGTTGTCCTGGAGTTGCGCCTTGCATTACCGCTTCTATAGCTTTTGCATTCTTTATTGAAGTGTTGCATGGCTTTCTCTGATAACATCCCTCAAGGAAAAAAATTTTATTTAGAATGGAAAACGAAAATGTTCTTTAAACTATGTGGAACTACATATCAAAATCCAAACGTTATAACGAAATAAAATTTGTATTGAAATCTGAATTTTGAGTGTGTTTTTTAAACACTACATGCTTACTTTAAAATGTATAAACCTTTAATATTAGCAATTGTTGGATGTCCCTAAAATTTATAATTATATCTTTCGTTTTAAAATTTTAATTTAACTCTCAAAGTTGAATTCAATTCAATTCAATTTCATTGAATCATAGAGAAGACACAAGGAGATTATGTATAAAATAAAATTTGTTTTTAAGTGGGGGAGGCCATTGCTTCCCAAATTAAAAAAGTGTAGGTGGCTGTTTTTGATGTATTTAACTCGATATGGTGAAATCTAACAAGTTACTGAGAAATTGGAGCGTTAGCCTTACAGTTCGACTATTAAAATTGAACGTTCCGTGGGTACATAGTACAGAAATATGGCTGTTGTACTTGGAAAACAACACAAGTCATAACCACGCAAATGTAGGTCTTTGTAAATCTATGTCTTCATATTGTTCTTTATATCTCCTGAACATTTCAACTCACAACAAATATCATGGTTAAAAAACAGAAGTCAAAGTTGATAACAATAAATTTTCCAGAAAAATTCGACTTCAAATTTTATTCAAACCAAATTTGAAATTTTAAATGCATTGAAATAAAATTCGATACAAAATTAATATATGTTTTCCCATAAAAATTTGGCATCACTTTTACTTTCCTAATGAATTCGACACCAGTTCTTTCGATCTGAAGAGAGCACATTGTGAGCGGCAAAACAAAAATAGAAAAAGAGTTTATTTTGGCGTCAAGTGGAGAGCTTTCTTTCTCTTCACTTTTTGCTGATCGTTTATGTGGAACTTTTTTGTTTATACGTTCTGTGGCCGTTTAATATGTATACGCAGAAAATCGTTCTTCTCTTCTTATATTCTTCGTTTTTTTTAAATTCTCTTTCTTCGCTCATATGCGGGTATGGGCACCACTACATTTAAAGCTTCTGTGTTTGTATTTTGTCTTTGCTTTTTTGTTGCGTTTTGTGCTGCTACATAAACTTTTGCGCTCAATTGTTCTCAGTTGGCTCCGAAGCTTGCTCCGTGCCCCTAGCTGCTCATGAGCGAACGTAACCGAACTCATGCTGCAGTGTAAAGAAATTAAAAAATCTAACGAAACAATGCAGAACGTTTTTTGTTTCTTTCTCTCCTTTTTGTGAGGATATTCTACGTGCATAGAACCCACAATGGGTTAAATCATAGGTATATCATTTCATCTGTTTAAAGCAGGTAGATTTTTATAAAAAGTATTCGATGCACTTTTTTCCCTACTGTAATTATTAAAAAAAAAAACAAAATAAAATATCAAAATCGGTTGAGAAACATGGGGCAAAATGGTTTCTAACTGTTTTGCCTACGCCTATGCTTAATGATTTATATATAGATAATTTTTTAATTTTTTAAAAACTTTTTTTTCTATTCTACGTGTACTTTTATTGAAACTTTTCCTACATAAGTGTCCTGTGCATTGTAAAATTTTAAAATAAATGTTGAATGATTCATTATTTAAAAAACTTTTAAAATATGCAGGATTTAATTAATGCGCTTTGTTGACATGTCTGTAGCTAACAAAATTATTCAACACATATAAACAGACACGCAGGCGAGAATATTTACAAACGACTAAAAAAATAACACGTGTAGTAACTGGATAGCGCATTTGTGAGCTTGGACACTCATTACTAGCATTGAGCCCATACGAAAAAAAAAAAAAAAAAATACAAAAAAAAAATTTTTAAAAAATAAAAAAAAACATGTCACTTTTTTGATGATATTTAAATGAAAACTAAAACAAAACATTAAAAATTCCATCAGCGTAGGTTTTTTGTATGCATTTTGGTGTGAAAGCGCCTGTAAATATGCTGCAGGTTGTATTTATTTTCAGTAGTTTTGATATATTTTTAGCTTTTTAGCTGTGAATATATTATGGAGATATTTAGCATATTTATATATTCTAAATATGTGATATTGTTGTGATTTTTGATAAAAGAGTTGTTTGTTTCATTTGGTGCAAAAATAAATAAATTGCTGCATACTTTTAGGTGCTGCATTTAATAAAAAAATTTCCAGTAAAATTAAACTTTAAATCGCACATATAAAACTATATTGAGCCCATGAGTACCATTTGGTGTTAACTTCTTCTGGTACACTTGGTGCTACGCTTGCCGACTCTGACACTTTAGCCTTCTAACAACTACTACCACTACCACCTTATGTGCTTGTATGTATTCTTCTGTGGCCTGAGTGTGCTTTGTCTGCAGTTTATTTATTTTAGATTTTTCAACATTTTCTTCTTCAGCGTTGTCGTTGTCGTTGTCGTCTATAGCTTCATCTACATTGTCAACCACTTCTTTGGCTGGCTTCTACTATTGAGGCTGCTACTTCATCTTGGGGAACCACTCAAGTAGTTTCTTTGTGTCACTTTGTCCCCCAAGTGATTGTCATTGCTAGTGCGTGTGCCTGTGTGTGTGTGTGTGTATGTGTGTGTATGTTGATGTGTTGCATCACAAATACTCATCCACACTTTTAAGTCTACTTCAAGAAGTCTTTCATCCTTAAAGCTGAATTTTTTTTCAAAAGATAATCATGTATGTGCCTCTGTGTGCGGCTTAACGTAGGTTTAAATGTATGTTAAGCATTCGCCTAAAATGTATATACATGTGTGTGTGTGTGTGTCTATGTGTTCATTATAGTCGTTGAAGATTTTTAATAGAGTTTCTTCCCCACAGACAATTGAAAGTGGTAGATTTTGTGATTTTATTTTGCTTTGAGTGCCTTGAAGAGGATGTGCGTATTTTTCTTTTTCTTCTTCTTCTTCTTCTTCGTCTTTTGAATAAGGGATATTTTAATTTAAGCGCTTAAAAGGCTTTAATAAAATTGAGATAATCTTTTATACAGACTCAATTTTATTCTCATACATTTAAGTGTAGAAACTGATTTCTACAGCTCGATTGAAGGTTGAAATCTTTAAATATTCCCTAAAAGGACTAAAATCGAAAAAAAAATATTACAGCGTACATTCTCAAAAATGGTTATATTTGCTATGTAGTAACCTAATGTACAGCGTCGCGAGCAAAATGTGGATGCTGCCATAAGAAATTAGCTGAGAGGAAGATAATGAGTAGAAGAAACAATATAAAATAATTTTTTTTTACATTATGGATCCTTATATACTGTCTTCAAACTCACCTTTACAAAACCTTTTAATAAAATCCAAACTGTGTATAAAAAAAGGCAAACAAATCCAAAAAACTTTTAAATTTCACACTAAATTTCAACTTAACGAGTAATGGACAAGTTTATGAAACTCCCTTGACGGGAACTGCTTTTTTTTCAAGATACTGTCATTAAAGACAGTACGTTTTGTTATCAACGGTGTTTACATCTGGTTATTTTCAGACTTCATCAATCCTGAATCGAGGCATCATTTATTTTGTAAAAATTATATTGATAAAAATTACTTGGCATGCATGCATAGTGAACTGTTGTTTATGTTTAGTTTTCATAGTCTTCTGGATTGGTAGCAATAAATTTTCCAGAAGATTTAGACTTCACAACGCATTTTATTCAAATCAAATTTAAAATTTTAACTGCATTGAAATAAAATTCGATACAAAATCAATGCGAAAAACATTTGTTTTTCCTTGAAAATTTGGCATCACTTTTTATTTCCTAATGAATTCGCCACCAGTTTTTCGCCACCGTGTTTACATTTGGTTACTTTCAGACTTTTTCATTCCTAAATCGAAATGTTTGGCATCATAAGGCATAATTTGTTACGTAAAAATAATATTTAAAATAATTAATTGGCATGCATGCCTGGTGAACTGTTGTTTATGTTGAGGTTTCATAGTCTTCTGGATTAGTAACAATAAATTTACCCGAAGAATTCGATTTAACATTGCATTTTATCCAAATCAAATTTAAAATTTTAACTGCATTGAAATAAAATTCGATACAAAATTAATGTGAAGAACATATGTTTTTCCATAAAAATTTGGCATCACTTTTATTTTCCTAATGAATTCGCCACCAGTTCTGCCTCTCACAAGAGAACACTATATGAATGGCAAATTACAAATAGAAAAATAGAGTATTTTGGCGTCAATTGGCGAGCTTTCTTGCTCTTCATTTTGTGCGGATAGATTATATTATCAAGAATAAAAAATAAAAGTGTTTTACTTTTCAGTCGTAAATATGGAAGAATTTTCAATTTCAGTTGATTCGAGACGAAAAAAATAGAAAAAAGTTTCTAAAAAATATAGAAATAAGGTCTGGCAGAAATTTGAACCCATTAAAGCCATGGTATAATTACCCAGGTAGACTTATTAGAGTTGAAGTCCTAGAATTCGACCTGCCTTTGCTGTCAAACTCTGCACTGATATTGCCACATCTTGAATTTTGTGGGAAAAAGTAATTAGGTTGGGATTTTATAATGGGCTAAAGGGATAAAAATAATATAATAACAGAGCAACCTTAGTTTTTGTTTATTTTTGATAATTAACTAAACTAAATTTTTAGGTTCCAATAATATATTATACACAAAGCATCATTGCAATATTTTGACACAAATACTAACTATGGTTTTATTAGCACGCTTTGATTTTCATACATACCGCACTTGTATACAACGTTATAATAAAGAAATTCAATGAACAGAAGAAAGTACTAAACTGTACTAAAGTACTAAATTAAACGCTTAATTCATATAAATTTATTGTACTATTTTTTGTTCTTAATTTATATATCTATTATAATTCCATATAATATTAAAACATTTTCTTCTGAAAACTCGGATTTTTGCTTAAAGATATGGCAGCACCGTATTTTGACAGCAAAGGTATGCCAACTTTTGCTGTCATTCTAATAAGTCTACCTGGGTTATTATACCATGATTAAAGCTAAGAAGGCAGGCAAGAGCGCTACCACCTACTATTACTGACATTCGCCACTACCAAGCAGAGCTGTTGCTTAAAGATATGGCAGCACCGTGTTTGCTTAAAGATATGGCAGCACCGTATTTTGACAGCAAAGGTATGCCAACTTTTGCTGTCATTCTAATAAGTCTACCTGGGTTATTATACCATGATTAAAGCTAAGAAGGCAGGCAAGAGCGCTACCACCTACTATTACTGACATTCGCCACTACCAAGCAGAGCTGTTGCTTAAAGATATGGCAGCACCGTGTTTGCTTAAAGATATGGCAGCACCGTATTTTGACAGCAAAGGTATGCCAACTTTTGCTGTCATTCTAATAAGTCTACCTGGGTTATTATACCATGATTAAAGCTAAGAAGGCAGGCAAGAGCGCTACCACCTACTATTACTGACATTCGCCACTACCAAGCAGAGCTGTAAAAGAATGCAATTATTTGTGATTTTAAATCATGTGATTTATATTCAAATGAATGCATTCCATTTTTTCAAATCATTGAATGGGATTTCAAATTTCCTGATTGCATTCATTTTTTCAAAGCTTTGGGACTCAATGAATGCAATAATTTTTCAAATCATTGAATGAAAATTATTGACTACATTCACGTGATTTCATTCATTCACTCATTCATTCATCAATAGATTCATAGATTCAATAGATGCATTAGATTCATTAGATTCACTAGATTCATTATATTCACTAGATTCATTAGATTCATTAGATTCATTAGATTCATTAGATTCATTAGATTCATTAGATTCATTCGAATAATTGATTCATTAGATTCATAAGATTCATTAGATTCATTAGATTCATAAGATTCAATAGATTCAATAAAAAAAAACCAATAAACTGGCCATTTCAGCCCTTAAAAGGACTTTGTCCGAACTTCTTATGACCAAAATGTGTTGTGCGTGTTTTTCAAGGTTTAAACACAATTGATCGAGAACTACATCTACTAGTTTTATATCGACTCCGAACGGCTAATGTGCATGTTCTCAAGAAGCTTTAAATAGCATTTATTACTCTCTGAGGTTTGCCATTGTCTGCAGAGAGGTGACGGCCGAACAGAAAAATTAATTCAATTGAAAAAAACTTTCTGAGTCAGATGGAGTTGAACCAGGGTTCTCTGGCGTATGGGAAACGCACTCTAACCACTGCGCCACGGCTGCCACAATAACAACAGATACAACAGATACAATGAAATCAAAAGATTCAATGAGTCAATATACGCAAAAGATTAAATATATTTAATAGATTCAATAGATTCCATAGATTCAATAGATTCAAAGATTCAATAGATTCAATAGATTCAATATATGCCATAGATTCAATAGATTCAATAGATTCATTCGATTCAATAGATTCATTAGATTCAATAGATTCAAAAGATTCATTCGATTCAATAGATTGATTAGATTCAATAGATTCAAAAGATTCAATAGATTCAATGGATTCAATAGATTCAATAGATTCATTAGATTCAATAGATACAATAGATTCAATAGATACAATAGATTCAATAGATTCAATAGATTCAATAGATTCAATAGATTCAATATATTCAATAGATTCATTAGATTCAATATATTCAAGAGATTCTTTAGATTCAATAGATTCAATAGATTTAATAGATTCAAGAGATGCAATAGATTCAAAAGATTCAAAAGATTCAGTGGAATCATTAGTTTCAATTGATTCAATAGATTCAATAGATTCAATAGATTCAATAGATTCAATAGATTCAATATATTCAAGAGATTCAATAGATTCAATAGATTCATTCCATTTAGTAGATACAAAAGATTCAATAGATTCAATAGATTCACTAGATTCAATAAATTCAATAGATTCAATAGATTCAATAGATTCAAGAGATTCAATAGATTCAAAAGATTCAATAGATTCAGTGGAATCATTAGTTTCAATTTATTCAATAGATTCAATAGATTCAATAGATTCAATGGATTCAATAGATTCAATAGATACAATAGATTCAATAGATTCAATAGATTCAATAGATTCAATAGATTCAATAGATTCAATAGATTCAATCGATTCAATCGTTCAATAGATTCCATAGATTCAATATATTCAAGAAATTCAATAGATTCAATAGATTCAATAGATTCATTCCATTTAATAGATTCAATAGAATCAATAGATGCAATAAATTCAATAGATTCATTAGATTCATTAGATTCAATAGATTCATTAGATTCAATAGATTCAAATCATTAGTTTCAATTGATTCAATAGATTCAATAGATTCAATAGATTCAATATATTCAAGAGATTCAATAGATTCAATAGATTCATTCCATTTAGTAGATACAAAAGATTCAATAGATTCAATAGATTCACTAGATTCAATAAATTCAATAGATTCAATAGATTCAATAGATTCAAGAGATTCAATAGATTCAAAAGATTCAATAGATTCAGTGGAATCATTAGTTTCAATTTATTCAATAGATTCAATAGATTCAATAGATTCAATAGATTCAATAGATTCAATAGATTCAATAGATTCAATAGATACAATAGATTCAATAGATTCAATAGATTCAATAGATTCAATAGATTCAATAGATTCAATATATTCAAGAGATTCAATAGATTCAATAGATTCATTAGATTCAATAGATTCAATAGATTCAATAGATTCAATAGATTCAGTAGATTCAATAGATTCAATAGATTCAATAGATTCATTCCATTTGATAGATTCATTCCATTTAATAGATTCAATATATTCAATAGATTCAATAGATTCATTAGATTGAATAGATTTAATAGATTCAATAGATTCAATAGATTCAATAGATTCAATAGATTCAATAGATTCAATAGATTCAATAGATTCAATAGATTCAATAGATTCAATAGATTAAAAACATTCAATAGTTTTAATAGATTCAATACATTCATTATATTAAAAAGATTTAATAGATTCAGAAGATTCAATAGATTTAATAGATTCAGTAGATTCAGTAGATTTAATCGATTCAAAAGATTGAATAGATTCATTAGATTGAATAGATTCAATAGATTCTATAGATTCATAGAATAAATTGATGCAAAATCTTCAATAGATTCAAAAGATTCAACAGATTCAATATATTCAATAGAGTCAATAGGTTCAAGAGATTCAATTAATTCATTAGATTCAATTGATTCAATAGATTCAATAGATTCAATAGATTCAATATATTCGATAGATTCATTAGTTAAAATAGATTCAATAGATTCAATAGATTCAAAAGATTCAATAGGTTCAAAAGATTCAATACATTCAATAGATTCAATAGATTCAATGGATTCATTAGTTAAAATAAATTCAATAGATTCAATAGATTCAAAAGATTCAATTGATTCAATAGATTCAATAGATTCAATAGATTCAATAGATTCAATAGATTCAATATATTCAATAGATCCAATAGATTCATTAGATTCAAAAGATTCAATAGATTCAAAAGATTCAATAGATTCAATAGATTCAATAGATTCCACAGATTCAAGAGATTCAATTGATTCATAAGATTCAATAGATTCAATAGATTCAATAGATTAAATATATTCAATAGATTCAAAAGATTCAATAGAGTAAATAGATTCAATAGATTCAATAGATTCAATAGATCCAATAGATTCATTAGATTCAAAAGATTCAATAGATTCAATAGATTCGATAGATTCAAGAGATTCAATTGATTCAATTGGTTCATAAGATTCAATAGATTCAATAGATTCAATAGATTCAATAGATTCAATAGAATCAATAGATTCATTAGATTCAATAGATTCAATAGGTTCAAAAGATTGAATTGATTCTATAGATTCAATAGATTCAATAGAATCAAAGGATTCAATAGATTCAATAGATTCGTTTAATTCATTAGAGTCAAAAGATTCAATAGATTCAATAGATTCAACAGATTCAATAGATTCAAGATATTCAATAGGTTCAAAAGATTCAATAGATTCAGTGGAATTATTAGTTTCAATTGATTCAATAGATTCAATAGTTATCAAGTATGCGTTGTGTTGTTTTTAGTACAATGTGAAATTCAAGCATATTTTTAATTGGAGTATTGTCACATATTTAATATAAAAATGGCTATTTGATTAAAAAAGGCTTTATTAGTAAAGTACAGTAGAAAAAGTTGTATTTTTCAAAAATGCAAATTTTTCAAATTTCATTCTAATGAAATTCATACTGAAGGCAACACCAATTCACGTAGATATAAAAGCTTAATGAAGCTGTTTTTAGTTTTGTGTTTGTTTTTTTTTTTTGTTTAAATGCCCGCCTATTCGAAAAAACCCAAGCCATGAGTTTAAAAAGCTATATCTATCTTCTGAGATAAATGTATGTTAATTTATGCTGTCAAACGATTTTTGGTACTAACGCAAAAAAAAAGCAACGCTCTAAGGCAGCCGCAAGGAAGTTCTTAGATTTGCCTAAGAATGCAAGAAGAGTTTTCTTAAAAGCCATAAAAACTAACAAAACCATAAACAGAGCCAGCAGCACAAGCCTCAACTAGCACACACTCATACACAGACACACATACATACACATAAATAGAAATACTAAAACAAATGCATAGAGCGATAAAAATATGAGGCGTATGTGTGCGGACATGAATCAAAGGATAAAGTATAAAGGATCGCTCTGTGGCAAGTTAAGAGCAACGCTAGCGGTAGCGCTAGATTCAAGCCCAAAATGCAACAAGAAAACATGTTTGAGAAAGACCAGCAGCAGCAGCAGCAGCAGCAGCAAAAGCCAACAAATAAAACAAGGCAGGCAAATAGCAAAAACTACAAAAACAATAACAAAACAAAACAAGTAACCAGCAAAACCCAGACAAAGAATATGCAATGCAGTGCAGTGCACGTCGCAGATAAGGGATTAAGCCAAGGATAACTGCTGCTGCTGTTCCTGCTTCACTGTTGCTGCTGGCAAGCATGCTGGCAACAGTTGAGCGGCAACAGTTTTGTAGGTTATTTTTTTTTTTGCTCCTTGACTGGTTTTTTTTTTTTGCATATTATATTATTTTTCCTTTTATGCATATAATTTACAATTGCGCATATCCTTGCGTTCATATATCCTGCGCAAATAATACACTGTGTTTTGCTAGCTAAGCCAGGCCTCACTACTAGCTCCATGCTTACCACCAGTACGTGTGCTTGTACTATATGTATGCGTATGTGTGTTTAAGTGTGTGTATGTGTGCAAAGTAGTTATAATCATTAGAATGTCCTGCCTTAACGCTGGCTTGCTTTTTGCTGTTTTTTTCTTTTAACCACATGAAACTCGGCACTCACAACTCTACTTGTGCGTCTGTCTGTGTGTGTGTGTGTATGTGTTGGTGTTTCTTATCTCTCTGCTGCAATTTCTATGAAGACATTTGCCGGCTTTTGTTTTTTGTTTTGTTTTTCTTCTTGTTTTGTTTTGTTTGCAGTTATTTAAATAAATTGTTGCATACTTTGCGGCAACTAAGCAGGCTTTTGTTCTGCATTCGCTCCTCTTCTTAAATGCTGCATTTGAGTCTCGTTTACTGTTAGTTGCTATTCGCTGCCGCCGCCAGCGTGCTATTCTTTGCTTGCGCTTAAGCCAGAACTCAGTCAAGATCCTTTGGCCCCCTTCAGAACAACAACAACAACAAAAACACAATAACATCAACAACAACGCGTTTTGCTTGTGTGAGTTAAATCTTATTTGAATTATTGCCGCAAACTGCATGACAGTTGTTATTGCTGTTGCTGTTATTGTTGTTGTTGTTGTTGCAGTTAAAAGTTAATGTTGCGTTGTTTTGCCATAAAATGTCCCTGCAATTGCTGAATGCATGTATTTGTGCCTATGTTTCCATGTCATGTGTTTCCATGTGTGCGTTTGTTTGTGTGTGTGTGTGTGTTTGTGTCCTTTCAGGTATTTTACATTTTCATTTAATTTGTTGCCATCCTCTTTGCAGTTTGTTGTTATTTTTACTGTTTATTCCTGTTTTTTGTTGCTTTAATTGTTGTTGTTGTTGTGTGGTTCTAATTTTCCATTGTTAGCTTTTAATGCCTTTGCTGCCACATGTCGTCATGCTACACAGCCTATCCTGTGGGCTGGACTTCCGCCTGGTTTTTCTTCATGACATTTTATGTTTTAATGAAAAAAAAAAACGATGCTGCTTTAATGCAAAAGTAAATTCAAATCAAAATCAAAATCCAAATCAAAATCCAAATCAAAATCAAAATCAAAATCAAAATCAAAATCAAAATCAAAATCAAAATCAAAATCAAAATCAAAATCAAAATCAAAATCAAAATCAAAATCAAAATCAAAATCAAAATCAAAATCAAAATCAAAATCAAAATCAAAATCAAAATCAAAATCAAAATCAAAATCAAAATCAAAATCAAAATCAAAATCATCAAAATCAAAATCAAAATCAAAATCAAAATCCAAATCAAAATCAAAATCAAAATCAAAATCAAAATCAAAATCAAAATCAAAATCAAAATCAAAATCAAAATCAAAATTAAACTCAAAATCAAACTCAAACTCAAACTCAAACTCAAACTCAAACTCAAACTCAAACTCAAAATCACAATCAAAATCAAAATCAAGATCAAAATCAAAATCAAAATCAAAATCAAAATCAAAATCAAAATCAAACTCAAACTCAAACTCAAAATCAAAATCAAAATCAAAATCAAAATCAAAATCAAAATCAAAATCAAAATCAAAATCAAAATCAAAATCAAAATCAAAATCAAAATCAAAATCAAAATCAAAATCAAAATCAAAATCAAAATCAAAATCAAAATCAAAATCAAAATCAAAATCAAAATCATCAAAATCAAAATCAAAATCAAAATCAAAATCCAAATCAAAATCAAAATCAAAATCAAAATCAAAATCAAAATCAAAATCAAAATCAAAATCAAAATCAAAATTAAACTCAAAATCAAACTCAAACTCAAAATCAAAATCAAAATCAAAATCAAAATCAAAATCAAAATCAAAATCAAAATCAAAATCAAAATCAAAATCAAAATCAAAATCAAACTCAAACTCAAACTCAAAATCAAAATCAAAATCAAAATCAAAATCAAAATCAAAATCAAAATCAAAATCAAAATCAAAATCACAATCAAAATCAAAATCAAGATCAAAATCAAAATCAAAATCAAAATCAAAATCAAAATCAAAATCAAACTCAAACTCAAACTCAAAATCAAAATCAAAATCAAAATCAAAATCAAAATCAAGATCAAGATCAAAATCAAAATCAAAATCATCAAAATCAAAATCAAAATCAAAATCAAAATCAAAATTAAACTCAAAATCAGACTCAAACTCAAACTCAAACTCAAACCCAAACTCAAACTCAAACTCAAACTCAAACTCCAACTCAAACTCAAACTCAAACTCAAACTCAAACTCAAACTTAAACTCAAACTGAAACTCAAACTCAAACACAAACTCAAACTGAAACTCAAACTCAAACTTAAACTCAAAGTCAAACTCAAACTCAAACTCAAACTCAAACTCAAAGTCAAACTCAAACTCAAACTGAAACTAAAACTCAAACTCAAACTCAAAATCGAAATCCAAACCTAAATCTTAATCTAAATCAAAGTCAATATCGACCCTTACGGCAAAGGTTTTGACGAAAATTGCGTAGAACTAGAATAAGAATAACTCTTACAAGTGTAAATATCTGTAATTTATTTGGTTTGTAGATTGCAGTTTTTACAATTTTTTCTATTTTTATATTGTAGCATTATGGTGGTTGTTATATGCAAGGTCATGTTGGATGGTTGCATAAACTGATAAAGCTAAATGCGATGCATACAAATTAGCACGAATGATACTTAGAGCCTTAGTCTGACTGGAATTAAATGTCGACTGGATCGCTTATTGCTTTTTCCTATCTATCATATAAGAATTTTTTAACATTATATGGAAAGTAGACGCAACATCGATCGATCACGCCCATTTTTTTATCACTGTCAGTCTTGTAATATTTATGGAAGCAAGTATTTTACAATCGTTTCTGTGAAATTTAAAAAAGTATATCTTTTGATAACACTCTACGACACTTTAAGGGGTTATTGGAAATAACTCAAAAAATTCCAGTGGTTTCTGATAGCCATTGGTCTGTAGAACATATCGCCCAAGGGATTTTTCTGGGTTAGCTTAAATAAATGATGTAGTTGATGCTGTAGTTAATATCCTTTAACTCTTAAACTAAGTAAAATTTTGTTTTAAGACCGTTAATAAAATTCTTGCAAATTTAATTTTCTTTAAAATTGGGAAACTTTTTTTCCCCCTAATATTCACACAGGGGGTCAGAAACCCTTTTTAATTAAAAAAGTGTTATATTTTGGAAACTCGGAGCGATATCACTTTCATTACTTCTATAAAGAAAGTTCTCATCATATTATCTATAACTTTGCAGAACTTCATAGTACGAAAAAAACAGGCCCTTACATCTTTTGAAACATTAGGAGTATCAGTGTCTCTTAAAATACATTTTCATCATCATCATCATCTGGCGAATTTAAAAAAAAAAAAATAATTGGTATCAGAATCCGATGAGCACAGGGAAAAGTTTCACCAAATTTTCCGAATCTGATGTCAGAATTTTAGAATTTAAGATAAATGATAGGGTTGCCACCTATTTTCTTAATTTTTACGAATTCGGTGGTGGGGCTAAAACTAGGTAAATATTGGTGACCTATTCTCGACTCTTTAATACTGTTCACTTATGAACATTATTCTTAAAAACCATTATTATGAGGCAACCCTATGATAAAAACTACGTAATTTTGAAATTCTGACATCAGATGCGAAATCTGCTAAACACGAAAACTGCTAAACACGGAATCCACAAAACCCGAAATAGTCTTAACACGCATTTACGAGCTTTCAAGTTTTTGCCGATCGTTTCAAGCCTTCTAGTATGAATACATTCTATATTTCAAGTACTTGAAGTGGCTTGAACTTCAATTAGGCATGTGAAGTTCTCTGGTACATGCCATTTTTCCATTCAAAAATCAATTTATTTTTTTTTCCTTAAAATTTTTAAGTCGATCATATCCTTTAATATGTATTTTCTGTAGCTTTTTCACTCAAATATAAATCATTTCAAATAATAATGTTTTTTTTCTTTTATATTTTCAGGTATGTCAGCAAATATCTCTTCCTTACAAAAATTAAAAATTTCATTTCTACAAACTAGGGTAAGTTATGTTTTTTAAGCTTGTTAGCTCAAATGAGTACCTACATAATTTGTGGCTAATAAGAAATTATTGTTATTACAATAATCTTGAAGAATTTGGCCATAAATTTAAATGCAATTTTGGAGAGTTGCTTCTACCAGCCACCATGTAACACACATCAAACCAAAACTTATACAACAACCCGAGGTAGTAAGAGGGGGATGCGCACAAAAAATCAACCGCTGCACTTTTTATCGCCACACACTTGTTTATACAGCGCCCCATTTTTGATTTCTTGCCTCTATGAAAAGGACGCCTGGCCACCCTAAACTCACTTAAAACCGCGAATGTCTAATTTTCTTAGACATTTGAAAATAAAACACGAAAAAAAATTAAAATGTCAGCATCAGCAGAAAAAAAAGTTATAGAAAGAAAAAAATTTAAAAATGAAAAAAGAAAATGAATTATGTTAATTTGTCTTTTTTCTTCTTTGCTTTTAATGGCAGATTCTTGTGAGCATGACGCGGTAAAAATCACTGCAGCGCATTTTTTTCTTATTTGCTTTCTTTCTTTCTTTTCTTCATTTAATGCTTTGTTCTTGTAGCTGTGAAATTCGTCACCTTTGTTGTGTTTGTTGTGTGTGCAAAGGACACTCTAAGATGTCCTTGAAGTGTGGCTTGCGCTGACTGGTGTCAATGCTGCTGTGTTTTTTACTGCTCAGCGAATATTTCTTAAGTTTTTATCAAAACGCTGCGGTAACAAAGGTTATCGCCATTTGTCGTAGAATGTACAGAAGGATTTTTGTAAAATAAATTCTTTGAAAAATTTTATGAAATACTTGCAAAACTTTATAAATTAAAGTGCTTCATTTCAGCGGAGGCTACACAGCACAGCGCATTACTGCAAATAAACAAATAGTTACGACCAGCCAAAAACTTCAATCAAAACAATAAATTTCCACAAACGTAATGAACTTCGAACGGCGCACATTCCATAGCTGCTCGCAATGATTTGGTTTGGTTCGCCTTGGCTATCCTTTGTTATCATTGTTGTGTACGAATGGAGCGCAAGCGAACGCATTGCCTGCTGCTACGTTTGCAGGCGTCGTGCTTATGCTTGGCCTTGTGCCAAAAATGAAATGAAATGAAAATACGACAGGATATTCGTGCAAAATTACAATAACAATTTTCATGCCATTAACCAACTAATTGCTCTTTAAAAACTCACAAGGATGAGGTGTGCAGTAGCGTGAGTGCGTTCGGCCCGGCGGATAGTTGTTGTAAGATGCACTTTGGCCTGGGACTTAAAGCGTTGCTCTGCCTTCTATAGCGTTGTGGTTTCTATGGTTATACCTTGCAAGTTTGAGGTTAAGATCAAACTTTCTGGAATGGTGATAATTTAATTGCGCTGTTTTAATGGTGTTTTTA
>OX030952.1:16353113-16605613 GCA_943735915.1 Pherbina coryleti | reverse complement strand
AGTAAAATAAGACAAAAGAAAAAAAAAAACACAAACAGCACGTAACGCCAAGGAAGATAGAGAAGCAGCAGTAGCAATAAATGTAGATGAGCAAAAAGAAAAAAAAAATAGAAAGCACAAAACACAGAACATTTTCGCGAATGCGCTGGCAACACTGTGCATAAAATTGCAAAAGAAGCCATGAAATCCTTTAAGCTGTTTACAACTTTTGCACTTCAAGTTTTCACCAAATTAAATTATTATATTGCAGCTAATAATAGAAAATTCCAAAATAAAAAAAAAAAAATAGTTCATATTGGTTGGAAGCTTTAAGAACGTCACTGTATACATTAACAACATAACTGGTTCCTTCAGGTATATTGACCGGGAGGAGTATCTTAAAGGGCTTAAAAATTGTGGGAACAGGAACTGCGTTTGTACAGGAACTGTATCAATTAATAAAATATTTACTCTTTTTTCAAATTTTTCAACTTCAAGTTTATTAAACACTTAGTATTTATCTAGAAACCTAGGTAGGACCTAAGTAGCTTGAGTGGATCACATTGAAAAGTCATGCAGGACTACTGATGAGGTGGTGTAGCGGCCAACGAAACAGTCTGTCTAGTCTGCTGTATGATTTGCTCTATACAGAGCCGTTGCTGTTGTTGTTGGTTGTTGTCTTAATAATCTTCATGTTGTCTTGTTCTTAACATACTTGGCCTGAAGTTCAAATTTGTTTTCAATATAAATAATGAAAGGTCATATTCAAGTATTAAGATTAAAATTTCTGGGAGAGCACACCCATAAATGTTAAGAAAAAAATGATTAGTTGTGTGTTTATCACAAAAAGCATAAAGTTTTTCATAACAAAATGGTATCCACAACATTTTAGGTGAACCATGAACCAATTAAAGGTTAAATTTCTTTCAAAAGTATTAAAAAATTTTAAAAAATTTTAAAAATTTTTTAGATCCTAAAGTTTCTCCTGGGCAAAGCCGGCACAGGTAATGGTAGCAATAAAATTATTTTTAACATTACATAACATTAACGCTATTTTATACACCTTCTGATCAATAAACGTCCGTAATTCTTCAGTAAAATGAAAAGGGTTCAATTATTCATCGATATTCATTTTATTTCCTTCAAAGTTATCTCCAATGCAAGCGATACACACATTCCAACTCTACCTCCAATCTTAAAAACACTTTTCATAGGTTGATTATAGAACCGTTTTGGGAATTCTCCTTAAACGCCTCAATGGTCTTAAAATGCTTTCCGCGAAGTGATAAGTTGAGTCGTGGGAATAGGGAGAAGGCACAAGGAGCAATGTTGGGTGAAAACAAAAATTGCGGAAGGGTTTGTAAGTTGTTTTTGATCATATAGTCGCTTACAAGATAAGATGAGTAAGCCGGTGTTTTATGTTGGTGAAGAGACCGAGACGAGTTGTTTCTCCGCAATTCTAGCCTCTTACGACGAACATTTTCCCTCAAACACTCAAGTATACACTCACGTTATACTCCTTATTTACTGTCTATCTGTCTTCCGTCTAGTCTGGCTAGACTAGTCTGTCTGGACCACACCACAGCAATGAAGAAAAACAGTATTCCGGGCATTTTGACGTGACAATGTTCCGTTTTACCGCGTAGGTATCCAAAAAATTTGAAAAAGGCATTTTTTCAATATGCATTGGCGTTGCATGGAGTTGTTACTCGATGAGAAAAATGCTATGACAAAAATAATGTTAAGATAGCTGAGGGTTATTATTTAACTTTAAGATAAAAATAAAAAATAGGCATCTACTTACGTGACAATGTTTCGTTTTACCGCGTAGGTATCCAAAAAATTCAAAAAAGGCATTTTTTTTTAAATGCATTGGCGTTGCATGGAATTGTAACTCCAAGAGTATAGGTGCTTTGACAAAAATAATGCTAGGGTAGCAAAGATCAAACATTTAACTTTATGATAAAAATAAAAAATAGGCAGCTGCTTAAGTAACGTCACTGAAAATTCGTTACATGGAATTATAACACGCTATACATAGGTGCAAAGGTAACAATTATTATATGCCAGTAAAGGTAGGTCTTTATCCCATACAACAAAAATAGACACAAAATTCCTAACGTCATAAGACCGCGTAGAGAACCGCTGCAAGATTGAAAATATAGCTATCAGGCAACGGCGTTGCATCGAATTATTACTCGATGAGTATATGCACTACGGTAAACATTATAAAACCAAAATCAAGGATTTGTACTTCACTGCGATAGAAAAAGAAAAAAATAAATATAATGCCATCATACTTGGTCGCGGATGTAGCAGTTTATGCAACATATAGGCATTATTGTTGCATAGAATTAGTTCTTACTCGCGTATTAGAGGTGCAACGATAAATTTTATTTTACGACACCAAAAATTGAGTCTTTGACCTCATGACGAAAATAAAAACAAAAATTGTTACGCCTTATCAACATGGAGGTAATCGCTTAATACTGTAAAAATGCAACATCCATGAAAAAACGTTGCATAAAATTATAACTCCGTGAACATTAGCGCTACAGTAAGCTTTATAGAACAGCAGTAAGGTAAGGTTTTCGGTAAAATTGGAAAAAACAAATTCTATGGTGTCATGATTCCCCGCAGGGAACCGCTCGATGTAACGTTGCATGGATTTATTGGGCCAAGATTAATGTAAATGTAACAAAGCAAAAGTAAACTAAAAATCAAAACTAAAAATGACACATATTAGAACAAGGATCCAAATCTAAACAAGGATTAGAACAAGGATAAGTACAGGGATTAGAAAAAAGATGAAGAAAAGCGTTTTATAGAACGATTAAGATCAGGAAAAATATAAGGACTAGGAAAAGGTTTTAGACAAGGATTACGGTAAAGATGATATAAGGTTTTGGACAAGGATTACGGTAAAGATTATTCAAAGGCCGAAAACAAGAATTTGGCCAAGGCGTAAAAAAGGATTGAGACATATATTCAGACAAGAGTTAAGACAATGATTGGCAAAGAATTAAGATAGCAATTAAAATAAGAATTAGCAAAAAGATTGGGACCCGAAATGGGGCAAGGCCTTGGGAATGGATTCGGATAAGTACTAGGACAGGGATTTGGACACTGATTAAAAGAAAAATTTGGGCAAAAATCAGGAGGACAAGGAGGTAGTCAAGCATAGGGTGAAAGATACGAATAAAGATAAGCATAGGGACAAGTTTAAGGACAAGGGAAAGGTTACGGATACATATAGAGACGAGGATAAAGATACGTTGTCAGGGTTACAGAAAACTAACGGCTATGTCCATGAAACAGCTAAGTGAATCCTTTTTTTTTTACCGACGTCCTTACCTCACTTAATTGAAATCATAAAGAATATTTCCTAGTTTTCAATCCTATTAAAGTGATAAATTCTATTACAAAGATTCTACAACAACAAAAACCACTATAACACCACTTGAATACCCACTGCCAACTAAACATGCAGACCAATTCACAACAACAACTCAGAATCATCAGCACAAAACAAGATTTATATTGGCATGCACTGCATTATTATAATTCACATCATGTTTTCACTAAAATATGCTTAAGGGGTCGTCCATAAACTATATTACCAATAACACTGTAGAGCTTCATGTATTCTTTTTTTTATATTTAAAGCTTTGGATGATACATTTATATTTTTAAAAGTATTATGTCAGTTGTCAATAAGCTTATCTTTATCCGACCCAACTATACTCATAGAGAAACAGCAGTCTTCAAGTTTGTTCATGGCTTTTATAACGAAGACATTAGGAATTAGTTAGAATCAAGAAGTTGTTCCGCTTCTTTTAAAAAAGTTTTTGGCATGCGTTTGCCTCAAAGATTTCTCCATGAGGATTTTTTGAGATTAGCTTTAATTTTTTTGACCAAAGTAATGCTTTTTGTCGTCCATCAATAGAAACTAATCGATTACAAAATATATGGTTTACAAATCCTGGCAATACATGCAGTTCTGAACTAAACCCAAAGCAAAAAAAAAAAACCGCTCGCACATAATACTACACGCAAAGAAAAAAAACGTTTATCGCCAGTTTGCCGCAAACGAACTTCGTTTGTCGTGCTTGAAATCGTTTATTGCAAACGTTTCAACAGTTGTCATAAACGTTGAACAAAAAATAAAGAAAATTTTCAGTTGTGAGAAACGAGTCATTTAGTTGCAAGAAATGAATTTCGTTTGTCATAAACGCGAGTGATTTTTAAATTGCAGCAATTGAAAACTTCGTTTTTCCCAACTGAAAATTTTGTTTATTTTTCCCTTCGTTGTATAAACATAACGCTTATAGTTTAGAGTTACTTTTTGGACAAATTGTTACTATATAAGGAAATTGGTAGTTCGCTTAATACGCGGACGAAGATAGCAACAGAGGTGGAATCCATAAGAAGACGGACGGACATAATGAGAAAGATTATTAATATAATAAATAATAATGACCGAAATAGCTTGCGGTTTATATATATAAGATATATTTTTAAGTTGTGACAACTGAATATTCGTTTGCGGCAAATAAAGCTCGCAAACGAAGTATAGTTGGTGAATTTTTCAGTTGTGGTAAACGAAAAATTTCTTTGCGTGTAGAACTTCAAAGTTCACGTTGTTGGGATTTCTCCGAATACAAAATTCCCGCGCTGATTTTTTTGTTTTTTCTTGGGAATTTTCTCGATTGTTCTTTTTACTTTTTCAAAATTTTGTGTGTACTTTGCTTATATAGAGTTTTTTATTGAATTTTGGAAAGTGGTACAATTAACACCATGGTTAGAGGAGCACATTTGTCACAAGTTCAGAATTATTGGTCAAGCTAGTGAAAATGTTCCTATTGGTGGAAAATCAGCTAAAATTCAGTTTTATGAAAGCTCAGTGTGCTGTTAATAAAATATTGGGAAACTGGTCAATTGGAGAAAAAAATAGGCCAAAGGAAGACCGAATTATATTAGAAACAAGTCTTTCAGATCGGTTAAAAAATGCAGGTGATGTTAGAGCAGAGGAGCAGCAATCACATCAAATTAATATATCCACACGAACATCCCAATATTTGCTAAGGGGTATGGGTATTTTGGTCAGAAAATCTGAAAAAAACCACTTTCAACCAAAAAAAAAGAAGGAGAAACGACTTGACTGGGGTTAAAACAAAAACAAAAAAATTAGACTGAATCCAACTGATCAAGAGTCATATTCTCAGATGAATCTAAAAACAACCTCATCGGACCAGATGGTTCTCGCACAGTGCGCTGTAGAATAGATGAAAACTTTCAGGAAAATTGTATCCTTCCCACCGTCAAGCATTCACCCTATGTCATGGTAAAGGGATGCATTTCCAAATACAAAGTAGATGCAATTTCAATGCTAGAGAGTACAGTGAATCCAATAAAACACGAAGAAATAATTTTCAACGGTCTTATCCCAAACTTAGAGTAGATAACAGAAATGGAGACAATTCCCATTTTTCAAGACGCAACACGAAGACTAGTTATTGCCATAGAGCTTACTAGGTAAGTAAAAACTTGAATTCCAAATTAAGTCCCCACAGGTTTTTTAAAGCAGAAGTGGTTTGAGCCGTAAATCTACTAAATAGTAAGATAGCACTTTTTTATTAATATACGAGGTATGTTCCAAAAGTAGCGGAAATTTTGAATTTTTTCGGGGTGTGTTTGTTCGATTGGAATGATTTTTTTTTTGTGTTGGCAAGCTTATGTCTAGAAAGTATATATTTATTTTTAGCAATATTGGTGGTCTAATTTTTTCTCAGCTATTAAAAGAACAAAACGTATTTTTGACACTGGTGGGGATTTTTTTCTTTTATAAATTCAAAGTTCCCGTTAGTTTTTAAACAAACTTTGGATATTTTGATAAACATTACATTCAAATTTGATACAATTTCTGTTTGGAGACTTTAGTCAATTTGAAAAATGATAAGAGTTTGCTTGGAAACCTCTGGACAACATTTTCAAATTATCTTCAAGATCTGATCTACGGATATCTCGGAAACACTAACATTTAATGAACAATTTCAAAATGATGTCTAAAAACAGTGGAGTTTATATCTAAGCGTTTCAGAGGTCAGATGCACATTTATTTCAGTGACCTCAACTAAATCCCACCCTGTGCTCATTTTGTTACTGACAGTAACAACAACGAAAACTAGACACTTGCATTTTATCATGCCTAACAATTGTATGGCAACAACAACTACAACAATAACAACAACAAATGGGAAATTTATTTCCCTTCATTTATTTAAATTTTAATTTAAATTTTATTCGCGTCAATAATAAAACGCAGGGCAGAATAAAACAACAACAACAACAAACAACAACAACTACAAAAAAGAATAGCATAGAACTGAAAATCATGCCTGCACGCATCATAACAACGAGTTCAACACGCTGGCAAGGAAGATTTTCTATGTTCTCAGTGTGTGTTTGTGTATTTGCTTGTTTAAATGCACACAAAACAATAACAAAACGTCGAAAAAAAAACATTTTTTATTTATGTTTCTTAATTTGTGCGCGTGAAGTTGTTGTGAATTGTTTTCTATTCTATTGTGCGTTTGTGTTGTGCCACACAAGCAGCTACAGCAACTACAACAAGCCAAAAACAATGGCGTGGATCCTTGAGATCCTTTGGGAATGAATGCTTTGACAAGCACTACAATAATAACAGCAAACACAACAACAACAACAACAATAACAACAACAACAACAACAACCACACTTGCACATTAATTTCAACTGCAATTGCTGGAACAAATTCAAAATTCAAATTAAAGCAGCGCGTTGCGTGGTTTTGTTAGACAGTGTTGCAGTATTTTATGACTAGGCAGAATGACTGTCTACACTGCGTTGTAGTATGTGGGGATGTGGGCAAAGGAAATGTGTAAAATTTTACTCAGAATTTTTTTAGAAACTTCCAATTAAATATATTGCTGCCTCGAAAGTGATTCACTATCACCCTTGGAGTATGGGGCTTGAATTCGGACCAGGCCATAGGTTTACGCTTTAGCCTTACAGCATAACTTTTCTCATTTCTAATCAATAGGGATTGAAAATTTTTTAACATTTATGACTTTAAAGTCGTAGATGGTTGTAGAGAAGTTTCTGGATGGAATTGCTGCATAAAATTATGACCGAGGTAAAGACGTAACAGATGTCTCAGATTCTAAGTCTCATGTTGCAATGGTTTCCCAAAACTCCTAGAACAGCCTACACATGTTTAATTGATCATGTTGCCACCTCTCTCCAATTTCCCCCAACCAAACCAATTTCCTTCTCTATCAGCCCATTTCGAATTAAGGCAGGCTTGACTGAGTAGGTGTAACCACTGAAATACTTGGTTCAAAGATTAAAAAAATATAAAATATTATGTCCGTAAGCACATTCATAGGCGTCCGCAGGAATTTTTCAAGAGGGGGAAGGTGTCAAAGGTATGCATTGGTGTGCAATGTCACATATACACATAGGAAATAAAAATATATAAAATTTTTCCAGTCCAATCACTTGCCCCCGCCCCTTTTCCCCTGTGGACGCCCATGAGTACAATTATTTTAATATCTTTAAGATTCCTACAATCCCTTTGCCTATGATAACACTTCTATTGAACACTTAGAACATCCTACACATATTTAACTAATCAAGTTGCCGCTTCTCTCCCATTTTCCTCTACCAATCCTACTTCCTTCTCGATCAGCCCATTTCGAATTCAGGCAGGCTTGACAGAATAGGTGTAGCACCTGAAATACTTGGTTCAAAGATTAAAAAAATATAAAATATTATGTCCGTAGGAACATTTATAAGCGTCTGCAAGAATTTTTCAAGGGGGTAGAGGGGCCAAAGGTATTGGTGTGCACGTATATAAAAATGTAACATATGCACATAGGAAATAAAAATATATATTAAATTTTTGCATTCCAGGGGGGAAAGGGCCCCCTTTCCGCCTGTGGACGACCATGAGTACAATTATTTTAATCTCTTTAAGATTCCTACAAACTCTTTGCCTATGATAACACTTCTATTGAGCGAAAGGTATTGGTGTGCACGTATATAAAAATGTAACATATGCACATAGGAAATAAAAATATTTATTACATTTTTGCAGTCCAGGGGGGAAAGGGCCCCCTTTCCGCCTGTGGACGACCATGAGTACAATTATTTTAATCTCTTTAAGATTCCTACAAGCCCTTTGCCTATGATAACACTTCTATTGAACACTTAGAACATCCTACACATGTTTAACTAATCAAGTTGCCGCTTCTCTCCCATTTCTCTCTACCAATCCTACTTCCTTCTCTATCAACCCATTTCGAATTCAGGCAGGCTTGACTGAATAGGTGTAACACCTGAAATACTTGATTCAAAGATTAAAAAAATATAAAATATTCCGTCCGTGAGAAAAGACATAGGCGCCCGCAGGAATTTTTCTAGGGGGGATATGGGTCAAATGTATGCATTGGTGTGCACGTATATAAAACTGTAACATATGCACATAGGAAATAAAAATATATATTAAATTTTTCCAGTCGAGGGGGGCAAGGGCCCCCTTTCCGCCTGTGGACGACCATGAGTACAGTTATTTTAATCTCTTTAAGATTCCTACAAGCCCTTTGCCTATGATAACACTTCTATTGAACACTTAGAACATCCTACACATGTTTAACTAATCAAGTTGCCGCTTCTCTCCCATTTTCCTCTACCAATCCTACTTCCTTCTCTATCAACCCATTTCGAATTCAGGCAGGCTTGACTGAATAGGTGTAACACCTGAAATACTTGATTCAAAGATTAAAAAAATATAAAATATTCCGTCCGTGAGAAAAGACATAGGCGCCCGCAGGAATTTTTCTAGGGGGGATATGGGTCAAATGTATGCATTGGTGTGCACGTATATAAAACTGTAACATATGCACATAGGAAATAAAAATATATATTAAATTTTTCCAGTCGAGGGGGGCAAGGGCCCCCTTTCCGCCTGTGGACGACCATGAGTACAGTTATTTTAATCTCTTTAAGATTCCTACAAGCCCTTTGCCTATGATAACACTTCTATTGAACACTTAGAACATCCTACACATGTTTAACTAATCAAGTTGCCGCTTCTCTCCCATTTTCCTCTACCAATCCTACTTCCTTCTCTATCAACCCATTTCGAATTCAGGCAGACTTGACTGAATAGGTGTAACACCTGAAATACTTTGTTCAAAGATTAACAAAATATAAAATATGTCTGAAAGCGCAGTCATAGAGGCGTCCTTAGGAATTGTTCAAGGGGGAAGGGGGTGGATGGAGCAAAGGTATGCATTGGTGTCCACGTATAAGAAAGTGATGAAATGAAAATGTAACATATACACACAGGAAATGAAAATACAGAAAATTGTCCAGTCCAGGGGGACACTTGCCCCCCTTTGTATACCTTTACGTATAAGAACGCATACGAAAATGATGATATGAAAAAGTAACATATACATATAGAAAATCAAAATACAGAAAATTTTCCAGTCCAGGGGGGGAAATTGCCCCCCTTTTGATGCCTTTACGTATAAGAAGGTATAAGAAAATTATGATATGAAAAGTAATATATACACATAGGAAATCAAAATACAGAAAATTTTCCAGTCCAGGGGGACACTTGTCCCCCTGCGGATGCCCTTGAGTATAATTATTTTAATTTATTTTAAGATTCCTACAAACCCTTTGCCTTCGACTACACTTCTGTTGAAAAGTCCTTTTTAATCGATGAGGGTCAATTTGCGCGCACGTTTTGACATTAATCTTATTACTAAGCTGCGGTCCAAAAACAAAAAAAAAAATTTAAAAAAAAAATTAAAAATATAATAAAAATTCCTATTTCCTGAAAAACAAAAAAAAAATCCAAGAAAATTTATTCAACTTCTTTTGGAATTGAAAGGCAGAGCATTGCAAAGCAAACAAATTAAAAAAAAAATAGATTTCAAGGATATTCTATCAAAATTGCTTGTTTTCCTATTGAAAATTTCTCACGTAGTAGTTTGACAAAAAGTTTTTGCTTTCATTAAAAAAAAAAAAAAAAAAACAAATATAAAAAAAAAATCAAAAAAGTAACCCGAACTTTTCCCGTTTTGCATACTTAAGAGTTGGCATGCAACATTGGACACAAGGACATGCATAGCCGAGCTCTAACAAACGCACACACACACACACACAAACGCAAACGCACATTGCAAACGACAGCGACAGCTGCTGAGAACGAGACAGCACTAGAGACATTCATTTGCGTTTCACATTTAATTTGCATTGAGCATGAATGCAAAAACAACAAAAAAAAAACCAAAACGAAAAAACACACAAAAAATAAGGCAAAAGATATCTGCAGGAAAATTTTACAAAGCAGAAGTGAAAAATGAAAATTAATTAAATTTGCAGCATTTGCCAATGACGCGGGCGTCGTGTGCCACGTCAACAGCAGCAGCAGCAGCAGTAACTGTAAACACTAGAGCGAAAGAGTAGAGAAGAGAGCGCAAGAAAAAAATTCAATGCGCGCCCATTGACAGCCGGATATGGCGGCCATATCCGGTCAGGTTGTGGCTCTAGCTGCGAGACAAAGGCTGTGGTGGCAGGTTTCTGAGCCGGAAGTGAAGCCTTTCGTATGACGTGCGGCAGAATTTGTAAAAAGGAGACAGGCAGAGCGCGCTCTCTGCTTAATTTTTGGCTACGTTCTAGTATAAATTTGTCCTTGTTGTTGTTATTGTTGTTTTTGTTGCTGTTAATGTTGTTATGCTCAGTATTAAGTGCTGCTTTTAATCGTAAAGGTACAAATAGTAGAGGGCATCGAAAAAAAATTGCTGCGCACGTCTTACAAATAAAACTAAATCAACATTTTTTTTTTTTGTCTGCAGAGAGGTGACGGCCGAATAGAAAAATTAATTCTATTGAAAAAACTTTCTGTGTCAGACGGAATCGAACCAGGGTTCTCTAGCGTATTGTTCATGTACCCTACCCACTACGCTACGGCCGCCACGAATACTTTTTAACTAACAAATTATGTATTACAATTTGTTTTATTTTATTTTTGGACGTGACAACGTTACGTTTTAATCGCGCGCAGGTTTCCAAAAAAAGTTGAAAAAATCATTTTTCCAAAATGCAACGGCGTTGCATAAAATTGTCACTCAATCAGCACGATGTTATGATGAAAGTAAGGACACGAGAATAATGGTTAAATCCTTGAAATTATAACAAAAATGAAAAAAGTAAAGATATCATCGGTATGTGGATGGAGAGTTGCCTATGTAACGAAAATGCAAATTTGTTGCAGGGAATTATAACGTGCAATGTACACAAGGTGGGGCGAAAGTACTCACCCAATGTTCTTTGTTTATTTAATCCAATAGAATTTCATCAAGTTGAGAAAATTATGAAATCATTTGGAACCAAATACTCTCCAGTCCCAATTCATCCAATTGAGGATGAAAAAATTCGATAATCATGGCTCTGTAGCGCCCGCCGTCCACATTCGTTAGTTGGCCCGCGGTGTTTTTAAAAAAAAAAATGGCCCGAAGACTCCTCCAGCGTAAACAGCACACCACTTAGGAACTTTCAGCGGGTGTAATAGTTCTTCGTAGATGATACACGGATTTTCGGTGCCTCAGAAATGATAATTTTTTTTATTCACGTAACCACAAAGATGGAAATAAGCCTCAACGCTCATGATAATTTTCGATGAAAAATCGTCCACCTCTTCGTTGAGATTCAGAATGGCTTGAGTGTAGGTTACATGCGGTTGAGGGTCAACAGCTAACAGCTGATGCACTGTCTGCACTTTGTAAGGGAACATCTTCAAATCTCTCACCAAAATTCTGCGTAAGGACCGCCGGCTAATGCCCAATTGCGGGGCACGTTGTTTGGTTGATGTTCCAGGCTCTTCGTCGACATCTTGGGTAACAGAAACGATATTCTGAGCAGAACGGCTGCTCCGGGGCCGGCCAGTCTTGGGAAGATCTCGTATTGCCCGAGACTCTTCAAGGCGAGTGGCCAAACGCCGCAGTATTTGTCCAGTTGGTGTCGGACGGCCAGGAAATCTGCGACGAAATTCACGCTGCACCAACACACCGACAAATTGTTGAATAAAAATCAATATTTGGTGTACAAAAAAGTTTAAAATGGTTTTTTTCAAGTTTGACTATTTATTGTGAACAATTTGTTACAAATTCCTTTTTCAAAGTATTGTTCTCCATCGCTAGCTACTACTTTTTAATAACTTTCTGACAATTTTCGAATATCATTTCGAAAAAACGATGCGTCTTTTGATGCGATTCAGGAATCGGTCCAATATTGAAGTTCTTCAAAAGAGTAAAAGTGCTGATTCTTAAGGACATGTGTCATCGACGAAAATAAATACTAGTCGGAAGGGCCAATGTCTGGGCTATATGGCGGGTGGGGTAGGACTTTTCATTTCAGCGCTTCAAGGTATATTTTGACCTAATTACCTCGACGTGCCTTTGCTTGTGCTATTCTGGCCGTTTTTGCTTCAATGCTCGGCTCAAACGCTGAATTGAGTTCCGTAGAGTTGCCCTGTGATAGTTTCAACTGGTTCTAGTAGGTCGTAGTATACCACGCCGAATTGGACCCACCAAATACAGAGCATTACCATGTATGCTACTGTGAATATTCCGCTTCGTCATAGATTTTGGCCCATTTTTCATCACCAGTCACAATACGATGCAAAAATGACTTTCTTTCTTGCCATTGGAACAGCTGTTCAAAAGTGAAAAAACTGCGTTCGAAGTCTCTCGGCTTCAATTCATACGGCACCGAATATCCTACCTTTTATATCATTCCTAAGACTTTTAAGCGAACAGATATGACTTGTAGAGTCACTCCGAATGCTTTTGCGAGTTCTTCTTGCGTTTGGCAGGAGGCTTCCTCCAATATAGCCGCCAATTTGGCATCCACAAACTTCCCTCCTTCCTTAAACTCCTCCTCGAATGAGCCCTCCTTTGCGCTCTTTGTCATCAGTATTAAAATTTTCACTTCTAAAACGTCTCTACCAAAACTCATTTGAGGAAATCGTCGAAGCACGTTCCCCGTAAGATCAAAAACGATCGTAACGATCGTGCAACGGCGTTACATGGAATTATTACTCGGTGAGAATATGCGATACTGTTAATGTTATAAAACAAAAATGAAGGCAAAATATACAAAAATAAATAATAATTAGAACGTCGCCAAAGTTGTAGTTTTTTGCAACGAAAATGGAATATTGTTGCATGAAATTATTAAATTCTGAATGGAAGTGTTACAAAAAATTTCATTTTATGACAGCAAAAAATACTTCTTTCAATTAATAATGAAAATGAAAAAAAAAAAAAAAAAATAAAAAATTGTTATCGTCTCGACAGCACAAAGGCAACCGCTTAAACCAGTAAAGATGCAACAACAATGAAAAATCGTTGCATGGAATTATAACTATGTGAACTATTGGCGATACAATAAATTTTATGGAAGGACAGCAAAGCTGAGGTTTTCGGTTTCGTGATAAAAATAAAAAAAAAACTTAATGGCATCATGAAGTCTCTCAGGGAACCCCTTAAGTAACCTTAATGCACCAACTGAAAAAGTAAAAAAAAAGAAAAAGAAAGAAATATTCAACTGAAATTCATGAACTTAAGGTCGCAGTGCAAATCCCAATAATAAGAATGTTTTATAACAGGGGTACAGGTAAGAATTAGGACAAGGATTAGAAAAATGATGAGGGCAAAGATTTGGACGAAGTTGAGGATCAGGAATAAGATAAGAATTAGGACAAAGATATGGACAAAAATAGGAACATCGGATTCGACAAAATAATTCAGAGTAGGATTGGGAAAGGGATTCTAGTAAGGATTGCGAGAAGAATAAGGACTTGATTTAGACACACCTAAACCAATATTTAAGACAAGATTGGGAAAAGTATAACAACCAGAACTGGGACAAGGAATAGAACAAGGATTGGAGCTCACTAAAAACAAGACTTAGGACAAAGATTGGGAAAAAAAGTGGGATCTATGCTTAGCAAAGCCAACTATCCAATACGTCATCAAAAATTGTGTAAATACCGCCTTAATTGAGCCAGAGCAGTATGGGCGAGGTAATACATCAAAAGTAAATGATCGGGAAATTCGAGCATTAAAGGCATAATAAAACAAATAGGTGGACTTCAGTAAAAACTTAGTGAAAATGTGGTCGGAGAGGATCGGAAGAAATGGGAAGTGAAGTTCCCAGCTAGTTTAATGATTTGGGGATGCATGTCAACATTGAGCAGTAACAACATTAATACCCTTGACTGGCCATCTTCAAGCCCGGATTTGAAACCCATCGAGTCGCATGAAAAAAGGTTGCGAGATGACCCCTAGAGGACGATACCGGATTTAAAGCACAAAATACAGAAAATTTGAGACTCCATAACTCCTGAAGAGTGTGAAAAATTAGGGAGAACGATGCCAAAAAGGATTAGAGATATTATTAAGGCAAGAGGCGACGTAACTAGGCTTGGGTAGTTCATGAACGAACTAGTTCAATTACACGATTCCCACTCATGAACTATATGACAGTGTTTCTCGTTCTTTTAGTTCATTTTAGTTCAATTGATTTTGCAGCGAGTAGGAACAAATCGAACGAGAGCTCTTGGTTTGTCCAAACGAACTAAAAGATCTAACGAACTAAAAGAACGAACGAACTAAAAGAACTAACGAACTAAAAGAACTAACGAACTAAAAGAACGAACGAACTAAAAGAACTAACGAACAAAAAGAACTAACGAACAAAAAGATCCAACGAACTAAGAGAACGAACGAAGTAAAACATGCAACGAATAAAAACAAATTTCTTTTTAAAAAAACCGTAATTACCCATATATTTAAAACTGAATCTGGATAATTATTAAAAAATTATTAATTTGCGAATGCCGAGAACGTAGTTTTCAACTGGGTCTTCACTACTTTTGGTTTCCTAGGTTTTATTTATCGCCAGGCAAGAAAAACATACTCACACGGAGCAGCTTGGCTCTCATCATTAACTAAACATGAAAATGTTTATAAGCTGCATATGTGACTGGTACTGCTGCAGCCACAAGAGCAAACGCTGGTTGCAGTTCTTATAATTTGATCAGCAGCCGTAGCAAGGATTCGACAGCAGCACAAGCAAGGATATTTCAGCGCACTTCAACAGCTGTTGCCAGACTTTGATACTAGAATTTTTGCAATTTTTGTTTGTTTTTTTTTTGTGTTTTTTTGCGTTTAAGAAAATTCCTTCAAGTATGTCTGCTGCTGCTGCTTATTTTTATAAACATTTCACTGTGTTTATTTTTTTTTCCCACCGTGCACATAAAAAACGTTTTAAGTGCCAGACAAAAATTGTTTTCACAATAGTTTCGTGAGTGTGTGTGTGCAATTTTTTAGCAGTTGGTAGTTATGAATTTTTTTGTGTTGTTAGGGTTGCCCTACAACAACAACAATAATAATAATAAAACATTTCAAGTTGTTTATGTTAACAGTTGCTGCAAAAAGAACGACGGCGTTTTACTGAAGACGTTGTGAAACAAGCTTTTGATTATACGCTGGCATTCTGTTAAATCCTTACAATTTTAATTATATGAACCGCAATATCCTTAAGTGAGTATTATTTAAAAAAATTCACATGAAATTTTCGGAGCATCAAATTTAACCCTGTCTTGACACATTTCTACGAAACTTGGCACGTGGAAACTTACTCGAAACACTGAGGTAGATTACAGTGCCGCCAAAAAGACTCTTATAACATACATATGGTGAAATATCTTTGTTTAAATGAAATTTTTATAGAAAAATAATTATTTAATAATTTCTACTTCAGTTGACCTGAATTTATTGCGAAAATAATTATGCTTCAAACTATTTTGGGACTAAGAGCTGATTGGTTAAATCATCATATCTATCATCTTCATTTTTGTATTCATGGTCTTGTTCGCCGAAGGTGTTGAGTGCTTGTGTTGAAAATGAGTCCGGATTCAAATCCGGTTGAGATAAAATAATTTTTTTTTAATTTTAATTGTACATTACATAATAATTTTAAACTTTCTTGAGTATAAGCAACTAGTCCTTTTTGGCTTTGGAAATATTAAACCTTACTTTGGATTAATATGTCTTCTTTTTTTCAGTCGTGTGCTATATGTAATAATATTGTTTCTTCAATATTTTCACAAATTCTTAAGAGCTTTCTTATCTATATCTACACTATTATATAAAATGAAAGTGAACATTTTTTGTGGCCACTAAACTCAAAAACTACTGGTCCTATTTTTATGAAATAAGTTTTAAAATATCACATTTATGCTAGAAAAGGATATAGGGGTATTTTCTTTACGAAATTTTAATAATAAGTATCACTTACTAAAGTGTAAAATTTTTTTAAAAATCATCCACAATGCCACAATGATAAAAAATTACAAAATTTTAAAATTCTGACAACGGATTTGGATTCAGCGACCTATTATTAGATTTAGAACAGAAAAAAAAATTTAACGAACAGAATTTGTAAAAATTTAATTAATTTAGGCAGCAACCGTATTCGCCATCTTGAATTTTAAAATTCTGACATCAGATTCGAAATTACCTACCACCTAAAGCTGTAAGACAATGCTTAAAACTCGTGAAAAAACGTATTATTGGGTGACAATCCTCTGATAAAAAATTACAATTTTGATTTGCTGGCAATGGATTCGGAACCTGCGGAGCATTATTACCTTGTGTTTGCCCCACCACTGAATTCGTAAAAATGACAAAAATTAAGATAACCGTAATAATAAAAAAAAAAAAAATAGCTATTGGCGAGGGAATCATAAATTTTTCGCCCAAGAAGCCTACACAACTCTAAAAAGTCTTAATGTGCTTAATCCTTTCAGTCACAAAAATCGTAGCGTCGAACTAAAAATCTGAAAATTTGTATATATTACTATCTGAGGTCCTTGAACATGAAGCTGTAAAAAAGGTATCTCACCGGGCCGGAAAACAATGTCCAATATATTGGACATTGGTACTACAGGTACCACAAATTCCAGAAAATGACTAATTTATTTATAAAGTGAAAATTATATTTTATTTAACTTTATTATTATATGAACAAAAATTATTGAATTTATTTACATTAGTAAAAATTATATAACTAATATAATTAAATAAATTAAAGAATAAACACTTCCTTCCGGCTTTGAATTTGAGGCTCAAGTGCTTTACTACAAGACCTTACTAAAAATTCATTTAAAAATCAACGGTAAAATATGTAAACATTTATATTTTTCTCAGAGAGCTAAATGAGCACTCCATCTAGTAGCAGCGCAGAGAAATCAAAGAATCTAATCTCCATAAAACAATAATTCTTTGAACATGCTGAATTCTCTTGTCCAATATATTGGACAATGTGACTGAAAGAGTTAAGCTTTCCCCACACAAGCTTTTTGAATCATTTGGATTCTAATTTAATTGGATACTTGTATTAAATTTCAAGCCTTTTTCCGGTCACATCAAGTTTTTTCCTTGCTTGTGACTTCGTGGCGTTTTATATAAAATTTAAAAATAAATTTTATATTTTTATTCGTTATTTTATGAGTTTGTTATTTTAATATTATTTTTATTTTTATTTTATATTTTTTATTTTCTTTAAATTTATTGTATGTTTTTATTTTTATTTCTATAACGTTTTAGTTTTATTTTAATCTAATCTTAATATTTGTATACGTCCTTTTTCATTATTTATATTGAAAACAAATTTTTCTGCGTTCTGATGATGAGTTGGTGTAGCGGCCAATGAAACAGTCTGTATAGTCAAACTGTGTGATTTGCTCTATACAGAGCCGTTGTTGTTGTTGTTGGTTGTTGCCTTCTTTGTTCTTCATGTTGTCTTGTTGTCAAAATGCTTGGCCTAAGCTCGAAAAATTTGTTTTCAATATAATTTTGTTTTATTTTAATTTTAATTTACTTTTTACTTTTGTTTATATTTTTATTTAAATTTAATTTGATTTTGTTTTTGTTTTGTTTCATTTTTATTTTTATTCAATTTATTTTTTAGTTTTCTTTTATTTTAACCAATGTTTTAATTTTTTTTTTTTATTATTTCTATTTTAAATATTATTTTAATATCTTATTTCCATTTCAATTTGCATTTTTGCTTATATTTTTATTTAAATAAGGTTTGATTTTGTTTTTGATTTTGTTCTTATTTTGTTTCATTTTTCATTTACATTTAAATTATTTTTAATTTTATTCTATTTTAGCTATTATTTTCTTTTTGTATTATATCAATATGTAAATTTGTTTATATTTTTAATTGAATTTGTATTTTTATTATAAGCTAAGAATAAAAAACTTTAATTTATATTCTTATTTTAGAGTTTTTTTTTTGCTTTATTTTAATTAGTATTTTTTCTTTTTTTATGTAAATTCTTATTTTTATTCTTATTTTTAGATATATTGCTTACCTTATTTTTAATTTTTTTTTTTTATTTAATTTTTTTGTTTTTATTTGATTTATGCTTAATTGTTACATTATTTTTGCTAAATAAATTATATATTTTATTAAAAAATTTCTTTTTAATAATGTTTTCATTTCTGTTTATATTTATTTTTAATCTTGTTTTGATTTCCATTTTTTATTGGTATTTTCTTTTTTTTTATTTTTTTTTATTTTGATTTCAATGTTTTAATTTACTTTATGTTAATTTTTTTATTCATTATAAAATTATTTCAACTTTTTATTGTTTCGTATTTTTTTATTTAATTTATTATTAATATTTATTTTTATATGTTGAATTTTGCGGGCTCAAGGTCCAAAATATTAAAAATTAAAAACTTTATTTGTTTTGATTTTTAATTTTATTTTCCGATATTTCGATTACCGTCGGCAATCATCATCAGGGGAATCTGAAAACATATACAATAATTTTTAACAATTCCATTCACTTTACGCAACTTTACTTACAATTTAAACAATTTAAACATTAAGTATTTAACATTTAACAATTGACATTTTACATTTAACATTTATATCACAGATTTTAATGATTAACACTAGAACTTTAATAAATAGATAAACAAAAAACATCCACTTCTTCTGCCGTCAGGTTCTTAATTGTTGTTTTTAACATACTTCCTGTATATGTGTGCGCACCTGTCTGTGTCTGTTTTGTAGTTAAGTCTCTTCTCTTCTGGTAAGCTTATGATGTGGAGCATTTCTAATGTATATCGTCTAAAGTAATTGTTCTCTTGTTGTAATATCTCCACATTGTCAAAATCAGGCGTGTGTCCATGTTCTATACAGTGAGCTGCAAGTGCTGTTTTTTGTTCTAAAAATCTGCGAGCTTTTTGGTCCGATCGATGCGAAGAAATTCTTGTCCGTAGCTTGTTTTTAGTTGTCCCAACATATGCCTGGTCACATACGTTGGACCCGTCACCGTTGCATGTAATTTTGTAAATTACATTGGATTTGTCAAGTTTATCAATTTTTGTTTTTGTGTTACTGTACAATTGTTGTACAGTATTATTTGTTTTTAAAGCTAATTTTATTTTTTCTTTGTTATACAACCTTGAATTTATAATTCTCTCCGAAAGTCCTGGGATGTATGTCATAGACTTGAATATTTTGGTGTTATCTTCTTTATCCTCCTTGTTTTTCATTTTGTAATATTTGTCAATTAAGCCTTCTATTGTCATTTTCGGGAATTCATTTTTTCGCAATATAGTCGTGATTTTAATGATATTGTCACGATGAAATTCTTTATTACTAATATCCAGGACTTTGTTTATAAAGTTGTAAGCAGTATTTATAATTACTCGTTTGGGGTGTTTCGAGTAAAAATTGATGAGACGTCCGGAGGCCATAGATTTTTTATACCAATCAATAATTAATTTGTTGTCATTTCTTATTATGAGTGTGTCTAGGTAAGTTAATTGTCCATTATTTTCTTCCTCCTTGGTGAATTTAATATTTTTGTGAAATTTGTTCAGTGCATCTAGAGTTATTTGTATTTGGTCTGTTTTCACTATTGCAAATAGATCATCGACATATTTAGTCATAAGTCTGGGTTTCGTCTCAAGTGTTTCCAGTGTCTTGTCTAATAACTCCTCCATAATTATATCGGCAATCACTGGTGACGCTGGTGATCCCATAGGCATTCCTCTTAATTGTTTGTAAATCTTGTCCTTTAGTTTAAAATAGCTGTTGTCCTGTATACAGAATCTGATCATGTCCATAAACTTTCCTTTCGTTAATTTTGTGTGTTTGCTGATTTCCGTCCATTTTTTATCTATTATTCTAATCGCCAAATCGCATCGATCGGACCAAAAAGCTCGCAGATTTTTAGAACAAAAAACAGCACTTGCAGCTCACTGTATAGAACATGGACACACGCCTGATTTTGACAATGTGGAGATATTACAACAAGAGAACAATTACTTTAGACGATATACATTAGAAATGCTCCACATCATAAGCTTACCAGAAGAGAAGAGACTTAACTACAAAACAGACACAGACAGGTGCGCACACATATACAGGAAGTATGTTAAAAACAACAATTAAGAACCTGACGGCAGAAGAAGTGGATGTTTTTTGTTTATCTATTTATTAAAGTTCTAGTGTTAATCATTAAAATCTGTGATATAAATGTTAAATGTAAAATGTCAATTGTTAAATGTTAAATACTTAATGTTTAAATTGTTTAAATTGTAAGTAAAGTTGCGTAAAGTGAATGGAATTGTTAAAAATTATTGTATATGTTTTCAGATTCCCCTGATGATGATTGCCGACGGTAATCGAAATATCGGAAAATAAAATTAAAAATCAAAACAAATAAAGTTTTTAATTTTTAATATTTTGGACCTTGAGCCCGCAAAATTCAACATATAAAAGTATTTAAATAGGTCGGAAAACAAATATATTAATATTTATTTTTTTATTTGTTTCTATTTTCAGTTTTATATATATATATCTTTTTTTATTTATTTTTTTTTGTTTTATTTTTATTTTCAATTTTATTTTTAGTCTTATATTTATCTTGATTTTATTTTAATTATATTTTTTATTTTATAATAATTAAACTGTATTAATAATAACATTTTTATTAATATTGGTATTATTTTTGCACATATTTTTTTTAATCTTTTTTATTTATACTTTTATTTTAATTTTTATTATACTATTTTCTTTCTATTTTTGTTAGTATTCTCCAGTTATTTTATTAAGTGATTCAATTTTAATTTTTATTTATTTATTTTTATTGTTTATATTTACTTTATGTATAAATTTATTAAATATATTATTTTATTTTTAATTTAAAAAATATTTTATTATTATTTTTGTTTTTATTTTTATATTAATTTTTATTTTTATTTTTAATTTTAAATATATTTTTAATTTTATATTTTCTATGTCATGTATTAATTATTTATATTTTCTTTTTAGTTTTACATAATTTGTATTGCATTTTTATTATTATTATAAGTTTTCCTTAAATTTTTTATGTATATTTTTTTTAATAATGTTTTTAGTTTTTATTTTCAAACTTTATTTTTATTTTAATTTTATTGCTTATGTTTTGTTTTTTGTTTCTTATTTTTTATTTTTTATTCTTACGTTTTCATTTTAGCTTCAATTTTTATTTTTTAATTTAAATTTATGTTTCTATAACGTTTTTTATTTTTCTTTTTATTTTTAGTTATATATACATATGTATATATATCTGTAAACATTATTTTTTTCTATTTCATATTTTTATTTTATATAATTTTTTAATTTTTTCATTTTTTCATTTTTATTATATTTTTGTTGTAATTGTCAGTTTTTTTTAATTATTTTTAATTTGTGTAATATTATTTTTATTTTTATTTGTAAATTTATTTTTTTCACACTTATTTTAATTTAAATTAGTTCAAGTATTATTTTTATTTTATTTGTAATTAAATTTTCATTTCAATTATGTTTTTTTTTTCATTTTAATATTAGTAGTATTTCAATATTTTGTTTATTTTTTTCTTATGCGTTGTTGTATAATATTTTGTTTATTTTTTTCTTAAACATTGTTGTATAATATTTTTATTTAAATTTTATTTCTTTTTATTTTAATTTTCATTGTTTTTACATAAATTTTTCATTATTTGAATTTGTTTCTTATTTTTATACATTTGTTTTTATTTTATTTTGTATTTTCTTTTTTACATGTATATTTTTTTTTTTTTATTTTTTATTTATAGTTTCTTATAATCTGAATTGACTTTTTACTAAAATATTATTTTTAAATTTTAAATTGAAAAAATATAATATAAAAAAAATAAATATAAATTATGTCTACCCTTACATTTTGGGTGGTCATCATTTATTTCGGAGTCTGTAAGGAACGTTAAATGCAGGCACAAAACATGAATTTTGTACTTTTATGTTGTAGTTACAACAACAAATTAACAAAAAAAGAAAAAACATTTTGGCGCCATTTTTATTTGTCTTATTTAGCAGCGGCAGGATTTTAAGTTGCGCTGTGGCTGTTGTTGTTGAGCATTGTGGTTGCCATTAAATTGTCCTGCATAGCGTTGCATGCGTGTCATGCGTAAGCTAAAAACAAGCTCATACACACACACAGATGCTCACTCACTTCATCATTATTTAGTGATTTTGTTTGTTGTTGTTTTTATTTTTAAATAACTGCATGTTGGCAACTCTGCGCTGCTGCTATTTATAGCGCCCACTCATTGCCAAACGATCATTGTTAATGAGATGTTGCGCACATTTTCAATAATTTTTCGGCTCAATTTAAACATACGCAAACCCAAATACATACACACACACTGAGAAATACACACAAATGCAAGCTGTGGTTTTTTAGCGCAATTATATGTAGGTATATGTATATGTGTTGGTATGCATGTATGCGTGCCAACATATCCGCCATTGATGTTGCTGTCGCTGCTAGCAGCGCTCATTAAAATTCAATGCGAAATATTTTCTGGTTGTGTTCACTCAGCTCTGACAAATGTCAGTTAAAGTCACAACAACCGCAATGGCGACAATAACAACAACAACAACAACAACAACAACAACAACAACATCAACCAACATTTAAACGGGCCCAAAAACAAGTCACAAAGAAATGCAAAATTCTGTCACATAAAATTCAACATTACAAGGTTGCGTTACAAAATTTCGGTCTGTTAATTTAAAATTTAATAAGAATGACAGGATTTATACTTAAAATGCTCGCTTATCTTATCAGTTCTATGTCCTTAATACCAAGTGAAGTCGAGCAAAACAGCATATTTTTAATAGTTCAACTATTAAAATTGAAAGCAAAAGCGAAAAATAAAAGCAAAATCAAGAGCAAAAACAGGAGCAAGAGCAGGAACAAGAGCAAGAGTAAGAACAAGAGCAAGATCAAGAGTAAGCATAAGAGCAACAGCAAGAGCAAGAGCATGAGCAAGAGCAAGAGCAAGAGAAAAAGCGAGAGTAAGACTAAGAGCAAGAGCTAGAGCAAGAGCAAAAGCAAGAGCTATGGAAAGAGCAAGAGCAAAGGCAAAGGCAAAAGCAAAGGCAAAGGCATAGGCAAAGGCAAAGGCAAAAACAAAACCAAATGCAAACGTAAACGCAAAAGCAAAAGTAAAAGCAAAAACAAAAGCAAAGTATTGGGACGAGAATTTGAACATGGATTGGGAATATGATAAGGATAACGATATGAATTAGAACAAGGATTATGCAATTATAAAAACCATCATTAGGACATAGACAAGGATATAGACTTGGAGAGAGATAAGGACAAGAATAACGATATTGAACACGACATGAAATGGAACAAGGATTAAGGAAATTATACGGAGAAGTCTTAGAACAACAAGGACAAGGAAAGCTTAGGACAAGGATGAGGACAGAAATGAAGATAAGAATGAGTACAAAGACAAAGATAAGAATTAGAACAATGATGAAGATAAGGATTAGAGCAAGGATTCGAACAAGGAATGGGACAAGGATAGAGATTAGAATTAGATCAAGGAGAACGATATAGAAAACGACATGAAATTGAACAAGGATTTAGTCAATTATACGGACAAGTCTTAACACAACTAGGTTGCTTAGGAAAAGGATGAGGATAAGAATGTAGATAAGAATGAGAATAAGGATAAAGATAAGGATTACGACAAAGATTCAAACAAGGAATGGGACAAGGATAAAGATAAGACTTCGATCATGGATTGAGACAGGAGTAAGGTCAATGATTTGGACAAAGATATGAGTAAGGTTTAAAACAATAATTGGAACAAAGATTTTGACATGGGCAAATATAAGGATAAGGATTAAAATAAGAGCAAGGATATTAAAAGAATTAGAACAATGATTTGGAGAAGGATAAGGACAAGAATTTCAACAAGGATTAAATAAAGGGTTAAGACAAAGATAATAACAAGGATTAGGACAAGGATTAAGACAAGGATTAAGACAGAGATAAGGACAAGAATTGTCACTGTGAATGGAACAAGAATTGAGACAAGGACTTGGACAAGGACTTCAACAAAGATTTTAAAAAAGATCAGGGCAAGTCATACGACAAAGGTTCGGACAAGGATTTTGAGAAAGATTTGGACAAATATAAGGGCAAAAATAACGACAAAATTAAAATAACAGAGAGGACATTAAAAAGACTTGAACAAAGATTTGGACAAGGATAAGGGCAAGTCTTACGATAAAGGTTGGGACAAGGATTTTGACAAAGATTTTAACAAGGAATAGGACAAAGATTAAAAAACTGATAAAGACAAGGACTATCTCCGTGATTGGAAAAAGAGTTGAGACAAGGACTTGGAGAAGGACTTTATTAACAAAGATTTGGACAGGGATAAGGGCAAGTCTTAAGACAAGAGTTGGGACAAGGATTTTAACAAAGATTTTGACAAGGATTAGGGCAGAGATAAGGGCATACATTCAAATAACAGAGAGGACATTAAAAGGATTGACAAAGCTTTTGACATGGATTAGGGCAAAAATAAAGACAAGGATTAAACTAAGAGCAAGGATATAAAAAGAATTAGAACAGAGATTTGGAGAAGGATCAGGACAAGAGTTTTGACAAAAATTATGTATAAGATAAAGACAAGGATAATAATAAGGATTAGGACAACGATTAAGACAGAGATAAGGACAAGAACTATCACCATGATTGGAAAAAGAATTGAGACAAGCACTTGAACAAGGAATCGAACAAAGATTTGAACAGGGATAAGGGATAAGGTTCGGACAAGGATTTTAACAAAAATTATGACAAAGATTTGGACAAGTATTTGGGCAAAGATAAGGACACAATCAAGGACAAGGATAAAATATACGATAATAACAAGGACTAGAACAAGCAACAAGACAGAGATAAGAACAAGAATTTTCACCGCGATTGGAACAAGAATTGAGACAAGGACTTGGACAAGTACTTAAAAAAAAAGATTATGAGAAAATATTACACGAAGGCTAAGTCAAAAACAAAGTCAAGGACTTGGACAAGCACTTGAACAAAGATTTGGACAAAGTCTTAAACGAGGGTTCAGTCAAAAACAAAGTCAATGATTTGAACAATGATCAACACAAGGCGAAGAAGAGAATTAAGACAATTATAAAGATAAGAACAATAATAAGAGCATGGACAAGGATTAGGTCAAGAATAAGGATAAGGATTACAATTTGGAGCAACTATCTTTAAATATTTTAGAATAATAAGCAAAAGTTTTGAGACTGAAATCCTTAAGGGTTAAACACAGACACCTGCCCTGTGGGCGTTATTATACAGTGCTCCATAGCATGGGATTGAAACATTGTGTCGTGCCTTTGAGGGTATGTGCCGTTGAGGAATCAAATGTACCAAATTATCTTGATGGTCTGATGAAAGGTCGCTACCCTATTAATAGGCCCTATAAGGCCTATTTAACACATCTTCCATACTCTGGAGTATAGTAACTGGTTGAGAATGCAACTCCTCATCAAGAAAAGCCACAAAAATACTTCCCGATACATGCCATAAATGAGACTCTTAATCACTGTAGAACATTGTAGGAGCAATTTACAGATAATGTGTAATATTTTTTGTTAAATTTTGTGCACATTAAGACTTTTCTTTAAAATTGTCTCCAATTCTTCAATTTTATTTGGCATCATACCGTAACTTGCTTTTTGTTCCTAACTTTTTCATCTTCGTGCACGTCTCACAAATAATCAAAAAATTTTTAAGCGCCCAACCTTTCTTCGAATTCATCAAAAAATCCTTATTTCAGCGACAAGATTTCTTTGATTTTGTTTTTTTTTTTTTTTTTTTTTTGGCTATAATTTGTCTTGTACAATGAAAGTCCTTTAACGTAAATTCTCATCACATTACAATAAGAAAAAAAAATAGTGCTTTAATCCTTTTTAAATTGAATTGCAGTTCAAAGAGTTCTTTGTTTGGTTTTAAATTGAAAATTTCCGCACGTATTTATTTTTAATATAATTTTATTTTTCCATTTTATCAATTTTAGTCATATAACAACCAAAATTCTCTCAACTTACAACAACCCTCAGCAAGGCGACGTAAGGACTTCTTCACAAAACTGACACATAGCCAGCTGACGCTGCCAGAACATTTGCAAAATTTATCATAATTTTCTTAAATATTAAAAAAAAAACAAAAAAAAAAAAACATAATTCCACAAACAATAGCAAAGAATACTTTAGAACGGTAAATCACGTGCTCAAAAAGGGATAACAGTGTAAAAGAACAAGAACAACAGGGGAACAACGAAGCGTTTAATTTGCAAAGGACATAAGGGGGCAAGCAGGAATGAAAAAAATATGTATATATATGTAGGTATATAAATTATACAGTAAAACAGCAGAAAATATGTCACATGACATGATGTTGCAGCCGCGCCGCCTGCTTGTGTCATCGCAACATATTCATGCATTTAAATGTCGTCCTTTCTTTTTCAGGAAAACAAAAGATTTGCTAGCAATGTCAAAAAAAAATAAATATTTTAAGCTTAACAAGGTGCAAAGACGCAGTCAAGTCTGTCGCCTGTCCTTTTTTTTTTGTGGGGTAAGCTATCCACGAATTTTTTGTAGCAGCAAGGATCAGACATCAAAAATGCCAAGACGCGTAAATTTCTTGGCAAATAACTAACTTACATTTTTTGTGCTGTCTTTTTTTTTTGTTTTTTTTTTCGTGTTGTTGTTGCTGCTATTATTATCCTTTTGAGCAAAACAATGCTAGTGAATTATTTGCATGGAATTTAAAAAAAAAAAACCTCGACGCGCAGCGGTGTTGAAGTGCAAAATTTTTCATTTCTCAATTTTTTTTTTTCATTTCCTATTGTTTGTTTTTTTTTAATATTTTTTTTTTGCTCATTCTTATGCTGGCTGCGCCTTTAAAGGTTGCGCCATAATTCATGTCCTTTTTGCCAAAGTGCGAAATGCTGTCAACTTAATCGGTGAATTAAGTAGATTTGACAGCGTGTGCGACGTGCAAAAATGATGCGCTCATCCTAGAGTGGTGCTTAAAAAACGAAAGATAGAGAGAGAAAAAAAACATTTCTTACCAAATTCCTTTCTTTATCTCTTGCACTTTAATAGATACTACGTGGTAGCAACAGCAGCAGGAACTGTATTCTGATTGTTTTGAGCTAAACAAACTTTTCTGAGTAAAAGCTTTAAAAAGCTAAAAGCTTTGAAAGAAGCTTTTTCAAAGCTTTGTGAAACAATTTAGAGCTACTTAAAGCTTTCTAGCATATTTTTAAAAAATAAGCAATTCAAAAAAAAAAAAAGCGGAGCTGGTACTTTTACTGCAATAATATTCGATTAGCAAAAATATTTCAAATATATTCCCCTTTCTTCTACTGCACATTGCTGCACAGCTCAAGCACATCACAGTACAACTTTGGAATTTCTGAGAAAAATGTATGGCGGAGCTAACTTCACATTCAATTAAAGTTACGTTTCAGAAAAATATCATCAAAAAAAGATATTTTTGTACGATTCCTAAAGATTACATGAAACAACTCCGCCTGGAATAACCCCCAGCCTTTCCAAAGTCAGGAAAAAGGAGGATGGTTGTAGGTGTAGGGGTAGCTCCAACTCCCTATACCTGTGTATAAAGAAAAAAGGCCACCTTGAGCCTTGGAGTAGACCGATATCTTGGGAGTGGGTGGCAGTAGCCTTATGTCTGCGAAGTAGTAGGATTGATTCGATCAAACAATTTATTAGCATGGAAAGAGTCATCCGCTTAGAAGAACCACTGATATATCATTAACATTAGCCTTGTTGAAAAAACAAGTCGAAACCTGTGCCAATATCTCCGGCTTTTGGAGGAAGTAATGAAAGAATGCAATTTGTATTTTTCCAATGCGCATTTTGGAAGACAATTTTTCACATCTACCTAAATACTAGGCTCTACAGCTACAAATTAACATTAAATATAGTTAAGTTCTTCTCAAAAGTCAATGGCCACATCGAAAAATCCTCGCATCTTTTTGCGTTTTCTGTTGGCTTATACGAATAATATCATATCCATCAGACTGTATGCACTAATCATTCTATCATATTTAACATAATATCTATCATAACATAACCATCATACCATACTCATTATACTACAAGGGTAATATATCCTTAACTACACCCATAATACCACACCTTCTTATCGGTATTCACCTTACCGCAATAATCATACCATATTTTTCATATCAAATCCTTCATAACATGTCTATAATTATAATTTCTTCTACCTATACCCATCATACCATATCCATTGTACTACAATGTACTAAAATAATATGTCCCCACCATACTTAACCTTACTTAACAACACCCATACCATCGGGTATATTTACCATCGGCTATTCATATATCGGGTAAAACCTTTTTGCCCCCATTATAACCTTTTTGCCCCCAAATTATACCATTCTAAACATAGTACCTCTGCTTTTCTAAAATAAGGCGTGTTACACTCTGTTTTAAAAGCGTCCTTTGAAGATTTAAAACCAAAAATTGATTCGATTTTAAATGAATTATGTTATGTTTTCATATAAAATTCTTTGGTTTTTTTTTTTAAAACTCTGATTAGAGCGATTTTAAATTTCACTTCCGACTAATGTTGGGGTCTTCTAATTCTATTCTGTATTAATTGCAATTAATCCAGCCCTCAAGGCGTTTTTTGACAGAATACTACGATTTTGATCCGGGTTCGAATCTGACCAGGCCACGGTCATACTTTCATACGAGTAATTGTGCCTTCAGTCTTTAGGAGAAGTTTTTATCGTCCCAACCAGATAAAGGGACTGATATTAAGGTTGGCTTTATGTAATATAAGCGATTCTGAAGGCTTTTTTTGAAAGAATACTACAAAAAGTGGTCAGCGATATTGATATAAAGCTTTTTTATTGATTTCAACAATTATTAAAGACCATAAACAGTACGTTATCCTGCAATAAAAATGGTCCTACTTTTCTCGCATCGCTTCATGACAACGTCACATACACGTCACAAAAAAAACTTTTTTAAGTACTTTAATAATTGTTGAAATCAATTTGTTGTCTTTCAGTTGCTCTGGGATACCAGAAGGATACCCAGAGATGCCAGAAGGGTACAAGGAGTTTTCACATGAAGTTGTGCTGTAACGAAGCTACCAGCCTTCCGGCTCTACAAGGTGGCGCAAAAATAACCTTCCGATGTTTTTTGGCTGTAATTTAAAAAAAAATGAAAAACTTTGATTCTTCTTGTGGATTATTTTTATTTGGTCTTTTAATTTTTTTTACATCAAGTCGAGAATATGATGTCATGTAAATGGCCGCCGCCACAGTTGATTGTCATTTGAACCCTTTTTATGGCATTTTCCATCACTTCGGCCAAAACTTCCGGCGATAGGTTCTCACAATCTTGACGGATATTGTCTTTACGAGCTGCAAGAGTCTGAGGCTTGTTGACATAAACCCGCGACTTCAAAAAGCCCCACAAAAATAAGTCTGGAGCGGTCAAATCAGGCGATCTTGCTGGCCAGTGCAAATCGCCAAATCGGGAGATTAGGCGCCCGGGAAATGCATCCTTCAGCATATCGGTTGTGGCACGTGCAGTGTGTGCCGTTGCACCGTCCTGTTGGAACCACATGTTTTCCAATCCCAATTCATCAAGTTGCGGCAAAAAGAACTCGTTGATCATTGCTCTGTAGCGCTCACCATTCACAGTAACCGTCTTCGAAGAAAAAAGATCCGATGACTCCTCCAGCGAAAACAGCACACCATACAGTGACTTTGAGCGGGTGTAATGGCTCTTCGTGGGTTACACGCGGATTTTCAGTGCCCCAGAAGCGTAAATTTTGCTTATTTACGTATCCGCTAAGATGGAAATGGGCCTCATCACTCATGATTATTTTTGATGAAAAATCATCTTCCTCTTTGTGGTGATAAATTCCGCGTTCTGGAGCAGTGTAGCGTAACATTGTTTATTAACGTGTATTTCGCATGTGTTTACTACACAAATGTCAAAACAGAACTGACATTAGGGGCCAATCGCAAAATTTATAGCATTTTCTGATAGGAGGATTACTTTTGGGCCACCTTGTATATGCTGAGGTTCGGGATTTTTAAATATAGCTTTATTTATAAATATTAAGTTTTTATGTGGCTTACAATAATTAACAAAGTAAGTTGGTGTAATGTTGGTGTGGCGACCGATGTACTGTTGGTTGGCATCGCCTGTGCGTGTTGGACACAGGAGTTATTGGTTTGGCTGATGTCTGTTGTATCAGTCAGGATACTATTTTTTTTCCTGACTATCCACTTATGCTCTGACAGTCAAACAATAATCTTGTCGGTGGTGATCTGACGATACGCCTTCTATGCGCTTAATATAAAACGTTCGAGATCACGTCCGCAACCAAGTGACTTAACGGTACGCTTCCTAACCTATAATGGACCACCCGTGCGACCTGATGGTGCGTCTAAGTATATAATCTACCAGCTCTTTAGCTTAAACACTGCGATCTGACAGTGGGCTTTCTTACCAATACTTGACCACCCGTGCAACCTGACGGTATGCCTAAGCATATAATCTACCAGGTCATCAGCTTAAAAACTGCGACCTGACGGTGCGCTTCCTAACTTACACTTGACCACCCGTGCGACCTGACCGTGCGCTGGACCCGTTTGACCATTGGATCCTTTTGACCAACTTACTGCTTCAATGGTGTGTCAGCTTCTCCTCGTATTCAGCTCTTCAGCTTAAACACTGCGATCTGACAGTGGGCTTTCTTACCAATACTTGATCACCCGTCCGACCTGACCATGCGTCTAAGTATATAATCTACCAGCTCTTTAGCTTAAACACTGCGACCTGACGGTGGGCTTAATTGTCAATACTTGACCACTCGTGTGACCTGACCTGAGTGTATAATCTATAAATTTTTCCACAACAAAATAAAATAACTTATAACTTCGTCCTCAGTCCTTACCTGGCATCCTTATCGATTGATGCACTGATTTCTCAGATCCTTCTGCAACTTTCCTTGTCCTTGACAACTCTTCTTTGTCACCTTTTCCTTCAAATTGTAGTGCACTTCCTTGTACTGTTCCCTCAAGCCTTTTGTTAACGAGGCTATTCGCTTTAAACAATTTATTGCTTCAATATTCCGTCAGTTTCTCTCGTTTGATCAACTTTCCGCTTCAATGGTCCATCAGCTACTCTCATTTGACCAACTTACTGCTTCAATGGTCCGTCAGCTACTGCTTTTGTTCAACCTCTCGATTCAATGGTCCATCAACTACTCTCGTTTGACTAAGTTACTGCTTCAATGGTCCATCAGCTACTCTCGTTTGACCAACTTACTGCTTCAATGGTCCGTACCATGAACCAAGAAATAAAGATCATGCAAAGAAAAGAGCCGCCATATTGTAAACAAAACAAAGCTGGTAGTTCTGACGTCATCGGTCACAAATTGTTTTGTTTACGTGTAGCGATTATATGTGAAAAATTATTTCTTGAAGTTTTAAAGAATTATTAGTGTTTATAATTCAGTAATTTTTTGTGTTTTTTATAAAAATGAAGTTTGCTGTAGCGAAGTGCAATAATTGCAACAGCAAAAAAAAAATTACTTTAAATTTCGTTTCTGCATGAAAATATAAACAAACAAAGTATTCAAACACTTTTTTCGAGAATTAAACTTGTTAATTTTATAATTTTCCACTTTTATTTGAGTTTTCACATGGTTTGCATGAAAAACATATGCAATATAGCTTTTTTTGTGACCGATGACGTGTCACGAAAAAAATACTTTTTTCTCGCACTGCTGATTGCTTGATCTTGTCTTGTTGGTTCATGGGTCCGTACTGCCTCAACACAGTTTTGTTGCTCTTCAATTTCCCCTTCCATCTCTGCTAACCTAATTCAATCTCGAGATTGTCTCAACAACATCGCTGCTATGCATTTCGTTTTATTCTCACTCTCGCCTTTTCTTATGTAAACTTGTGCTTCTCGTTAAGCTATGCTTGCTGGTACCTCGACTTGTATTTGTGTTTGCTTGTACCTCTAGTCTTTTCTTACGTTTACTTGTGCCTCTCTTTGTGCAATGCTTGCTTGTGTTTCTCGTTAAGCTATGCTTGCTTGTGTTGTAACAAGAATGATAGAAACAAGATTACGCGTTCCGCGAATGAGTTAGAGAGCATGACGTCACAAGCGACATATTCAGAATTTTTAATAATTTTACTTTGGGACCCACGCCTTATTATTTTTTTTTTCTTATTTTTATAATATGTATATGAACTTCCTAAACCTATAGGTGAAATAACATTTTGTCGCTCTCGAATGGCTTAGGAGATAAAAATCTTAAAAGTTTAAAAAATTCATATTTTTTCGTATAGGAAAATATTCATATTTTTATACAGAAGAGTAGATATTTTTACTTTACTTTACCGAAAGAATTTATTTTCAATTTCGTCAATTTGCCTAAGAGATCGCACATTTGCATACGTTTTTGTCAAGCAGAAGTGGTGTGACGTCATGCACTCAGTTGAGAAAGAGAGCATTAGATAACGGGACTGCGGAACGCGTAATCTTGTCATTCTTGGCTTGTACCCCTAGTCTTTTTTTACGTTTACTTGTGCCTCTCTTTGTGCAATCCTTGCTTGTATTTCTCGTTAAGCTATGTTTGCTTGTGTTTTTTGTTGTAATTCTGTTTGCTTGTGTCTCTCGTTGCACTGTTTCTGTTAGCTTTTTAACGCTGGTAGGGGAAATACTGGTTTTTAACGTATGCCTCTCTCTATCTCTGACTGATGCTCACTGTTGCTTTCAAATCGTATGATACGCTTTGCTGTACTTTTGTTGAATATATGGTTGATCTTCGGTGGTAATGATGCGATTCATTCTTTGTTGAACCTTTAGCCCGGTTGAGTATTGTTGGCTGGACGTGGTGGCTCAATGTCGCGAGCATAACTTCGATGGTCGGCATGGTGCTCGGCGTGAAATTGCGCTTGTCTACAACCGGCTGGCAATGCCCATAAATTGTCAAAGACTTTATATCGGTGCCGATTTCCACCAATAAATGTAGATGGTGATAATACTAAGCCACTCACAAATTTGTACTTTGAGGTTCAATGCTTAAAAACTTAAAATTTAGTCTATTATAAATAAATAATTATTGTTTAAGGAAAAAATGTAAAATTTCTTAAAGATGGTAAAATTTATAGGCTATCAAAGAGCCTATCTTCACTTCTACTCATCCAACATGCTAAAAGATTTATAAAAATAGCAACAACAACAAAACATTTTACAACTGTTGCAATAAATTTGTGCTTAAATTTTTAAAACATCATGTTGCACATTATTTACAAAAGCAATAACAGCAAAAAATTCCAAATATCACCCAAACCAAAATGTAGCCAAGCCGCACAACAATTTTTGAGGTCGGCCCACCAACCCAATAATCAACATTAAAACAAAAACAACAACATGTGTCTGACATAGATATTAACAAAAACAAAAAACAAGTTGGAACATTTTTAGCAACAACAACAAAAGTGAAATATAGATCAGCATTAAAATCAAACTAAGGAGGCTTGATGGGCAGATGGATAGAGTCACGGACAGGCAACCCTATATTTCTGGTAAGTTAAACAGAAACTGAAATGAATGCATTTTTAGTAACACTAGAAATAGCAAAGTGTAAGCATACAAAGGTTGTTATTGTTGTTGTTGTTATTACTATTTTCTGCTTTGTTTAAAAACAGTCTTACTGTCCAAAGATAGGCTTCTGCATCATTTTGCTGGTTCATCTCCGTAACTTATTCGATATGCTTTGTGTAACTGGTAAACTAAAATTTCTCAGAACATTTTTTTTTTATTTACCAATAAAGTTCTCCTCACATGGAAATTTTTCATTTAGATTCTATGATGACTACTTTCCAAGAATTACTTCAAACAAAATAACAAATATTATTGCAATTCTTCTCTTGCGTCTACTTACAACTTTACTCGAACTATTTCGAAAAAATATAAACAATACTGTTTTTGAATCCTAAATGCTATGCTATGTGTTACGCTGTATGCTATGCTAAATTATATGCTAAGTGCTATGTTAAATGCTTAACTAAATGCTGTGATATATTCTATGCTAAATGCAATACATATTTCGCAAAAAGCAATGCATAATGCAATGCAAAATGAAAAGCAGAATGCCTTCAAAATTAAAAGCAAAGTACGATGCAAAATGCAAAGCAAACAACACTGCAAAATACAAAGCAATAAAAAATCCAAAATGTATTGCAAAATGCATTGTAGAATGCTTTGTAAAATGCAATGTATAATATAACTTTAACTGCATTAAAGCAAGGTAAAATGCAATGCTAAATGCAATACAAAATGAAATTTAAAATGCAATGCAAAATACAGTGCAAAATACAATGCTTAATGTAATGCATAATACAATATAAAATGCAATGCAAAATACAATGCTAAATGCAATGCAATGTGAACTACAATGCAAAATGCAATGCAAAGTGCAATGCTACATGTAATGTTAACTGAAATACAAAATGCAATGCCAAATACGAAGCAAAATTCATTGTAGTATGTTATGCTAAATGCAATGCTTTATTAAACCTAAAATGCAATGCAAAATGCAAAGAAAAATGCAATGCAAAATTTTATATAAAATGCAATGTAAAATTCAATGCAGAATGAAACTTAAAATGTAATGCAAATGCAATGCTTAATGCAATACCAAATGCATTGTAGAATTCAATGCTATATGCGATGCAAAAATAAATATAAAATGCAATGCAGTGCAAAATGCAATGCTAAGTGCAATGCAAAAATCCGCAACCCAAAATAGAATGCTAAATGCAATACAGAATGAAATTCAAAAAGTAAATGAAAATGCAAAGCCAAATTTTAAAAAATATTAAAATAAATTTATTTGTTATTTCAGATATTGAGAGGTCTCCGAGCTTCTTTTAATCAAAACACTTTCTGTTGTTTCTGCTTGGTTCGAAACTGAAACTTGCAATATGCAATGCAATATGCAATGCAATATGCAATGCAATATGCAATTCAATATGCAATGCAATATGCAATGCAATATGCAATGAAATATGCAATGCAATATGCAATGCAATATGCAATGCAATATGCAATGCAATATGCAATGCAATATGCAATTCAATATGCAATGCAATATGCAATGCAATATGCAATGCAATATGCAATGCAATATGCAATGCAATATGCAATGCAATATGCAATGCAATATGCAATGCAATATGCAATGCAATATGCAATGCAATATGCAATGCAATATGCAATGCAATATGCAATGCAATATGCAATGCAATATGCAATGCAATATGCAATGCAATATGCAATGCAATATGCAATGCAATATGCAATGCAATATTATATGCAATATGAAATGCAATATGCAATGCAATATGCAATGCAATATTCAATGCAATGAAATATCCAATGAAAATGCAACCAAACATATAATACAAAATGCTATGCTTAATGCTATGCTAAATACTATGCTAAATGTTATGCTAAATGATATGCTTAATGCAATGCTAAATGCTATGCTAAATACTATGCTAAAAACAATGCTAAATACTTTGCTTAGTTCTATGCTAATTGCTATGCTAATGATTCAATGCAATTCACGATGCTATGTTCTCCTACCAGGGTAAGAGTGGGTTGAGCACGTTATTTCCTATCGCAACATTTTTAAGTGTTATACCGGTAAAAACTGGTTTTAGTCGGATAAAACGGATTTAATTAATTGTTTGCACTCTTATAAAGGATTTTATCGGCATTTATATAATTAAATTAACTCATTTGAGGCTAGAGCTTCCAAATCCTTTTAAAGGTGACGGCCTTAGAAAAATTAAATCATTCCCCTTGCCATCTTTACCACTTAATTTTTAAGCGTCAAACATCATTGTAGCAAGCTTTTTTTTAGTCATTGGTTTGAATAACGTTTAATTAATTGTACAATTTTAAATCATCCATCTACTTCATTAAAGCTGTCGGTCATCGCTTCTTTATGTGTTCCAGCAAAACGTGCTCTAAGCAGACGCTATAAAAGTTAAAATAAAACAACATACATACTTCTATATAAAAAAAAAAGATGCCAGCAGTTAGAAAATATCAGTGGCGGATTCAATGATATATCAAATAGTGTCCGGTCAAAATTTTTTAAGTTGCTTAGCTCTGGGGCTATTTGCATCCCAATTTGCAATTGACCTGAATGCGCTCATGACTATAGCATTAGGCAAAGCTAACGCTAGACTGAGGGAACGGACAGTAACTGACTTAAACTACGTTGACGTCTGACAAGCCGACACGTCGTGTCCTGTCGTGACAATTTCGTTAGCAGCGCACGGCATGCTGTTTGGTTTTTTTCTGCTATTTCAATTCCTGCTGTACTTTAGTTTTTTTATTTTATTTATTCCTACTCGTCCTTTTTCATTGTCAAATGAATCACATCGTTTATCCTTATTACAATTTGTGATTTTTATACCATTATCCTTCATTCGTTCGTTTCGTTTGTTAGTGTTGCGTTGTTGCTGTTGTTGTTTTTTTTTATCACTATTTGTGCTGTTTTTTTACATCCTTACAATTCATTCATTCATTCATTCATTCATTGCTGGCGGCCAGTACCTGGAACTCCATTTTTTATATTTTGTTTTTTTTTCGATTTTTTTTTTATTGTATCGTTTTTAATGTCCTGCATTTACCTAGCTTTTTTGAAAGCGCCATTTTCTCTTTTATTCGTCGTTGTGCTGACATTTTCACTTCCGTTTTCCGGTAGTCATCAACAGCTAAAGCAACAACACGTGCTCATTTGGATGTAAGCCATTTTTATTAAGCCGCTCGTTCGCACTTCTTTTTGCTTATCATTGTTGTTGTTGTTGTTTCATTTGCTTTAGTTGTTGTTGTTGTTGTTTTTGGCGCCATTGCCGACAGTTAGCATGACATGCAATGTTTTTGGGCGCTGCGTTTGTTGTCTGTCTCTCTGGCTGTCTGTCTATCTGTCTGTCTGTTTGTTCATTCAGCGTAGTGGCGTGAGGTTCCGAAAAGAATGCAATCAACTCTCATTTAGCAGCATCATTTGTCACTTCACTTTATTGTCCAGGACACTTCGGCTGTGCTGTCCTGTCCTGTCCTATCCTGTTCTGTTCTGTTATGTCCTGTCTTGCCTGGCTGTGTTCAACAACATTTATTATAGTCGCAGCAGTTTGTGACTGACTTTCGGCATGCAATGGCAGCCCAGCTGCAGAGTGTTGCCATATTTATGTGCTCGCAGTGCGCGTGTTTTATTAAGTGTTGCATGGCAGCGCACATTTTATATCAGGGAGGACTTCCTTGCACTAGAGCACAAGCACGCGGCACTAGAATTAAAGCTAAGATTTCTTGATTATGTAATTTATAGAACGTTTTGTTGAATTCAAGTAGATACAAAATAATGAAGAAGATTAACTTTTAGATAAATGTCAGATTTAAAAAATTGTTAGGCATTAACACGAAAATTCATTCGCATTAGGATTAGCCGTAATATTTCAACAACATTATAAACTGGATTCTATAAATCCATTATTTCAAAATCAAACTCACACTCAAAGTCAAACTCAAACTGAAACTCAAACTGAAACTCAAAATCAAAATCAAAATCAAAATCAAAATCAAAATCAAAGTCAAAATCAAAATCAAAATCAAAATCAAAGTCAAAATCAAAACCAAAATCAAAATCAAAATCAAAATCAAAATCAAAATCAAAATCAAAACCAAAATCAAAATCAAAATCAAACTCAAACCCAAACTGAAACTCAAACCCAAACTGAAACTCAAACTCAAACTGAAACTGAAACTCAAACTCAAACTCAAAATCAAAATCAAAATCAAAATCAAAATCAAAATCAAAATCAAAATCAAAATCAAAATCAAAATCAAAATCAAAATCAAAACCAAAATCAAAATTAAAATCAAACTCAAACCCAAACTGAAACTCAAACTCAAACTGAAACTGAAACTCAAACTCAAACTCAAACTCAAAATCAAAATCATAATCAAAATCAAAATCAAAATCAAAATCAAAATCAAAATCAAAATCAAAATCAAAATCAAAATCAAAATCAAAATCAAAATCAAAATCAAAATCAAAATCAAAATCAAAATCAAAATCAAAATCAAAATCAAAATCAAAATCAAAATCAAAATCAAAATCAAAATCAAAATTAAAATCAAAATCAAAATCAAAATCAAAATCAAAATCAAAATCAAAACCAAAATCAAAATCAAAATCAAACTCAAACCCAAACTCAAACTCAAACTCAAACTGAAACTCAAACTCAAACTCAAACTCAAAATCAAAATCAAAATCAAAATCAAAATTAAAATTAAAATTAAAATTAAAATTAAAATCAAAATCAAAATCAAAATCGAAATCGAAATCGAAATCAAAATCAAAATCAAAATCAAAATCAAAATCAAAATCAAAATCAAAATCAAAACCAAAATCAAAATCAAACTCAAACTCAAACCCAAACTGAAACTCAAACTCAAACTGAAACTGAAACTGAAACTCAAACTCAAACTCAAAATCAAAATCAAAATCAAAATCAAAATCAAAATCAAAATCAAAATCAAAATTAAAATCAAAATCAAAATCAAAATAAAAATCAAAATCAAAATCAAAATCAAAATCAAAATCAAAATCAAAATCAAAATCAAAATCAAAATCAAAATCAAAATCAAAATCAAAATCAAAATCAAAATCAAAATCAAAATTAAAATTAAAATTAAAATTAAAATTAAAATTAAAATTAAAATTAAAATCAAAATCAAAATCAAAATCAGAATCAGAATCAAAATCAAAATCAAAATCAAAATGAAACTCAAACTCAAAATCAAAATCAAAATCAAAATCAAAATCAAAATCAGTATCAATATCAATATTAAACTCAAACTGAAACTCTAATTCTAGCTCAAACTCTAACTCTAACTCCAACTCTAACTCTAACTCTAACTCTTACTCTAACTCTAACTCTTACTCTAACTCTAACTCTAACTCTAACTCTAACTCTAACTCTAACTCTTACTCTTACTCTAACTCTAACTCTGACTCTAACTCTTACTCTAACTCTAACTCTAACTCTAACTCTAACTCTAACTCTAACTCTAACTCTAACTCTTACTCTAACTCTAACTCTAACTCTAACTCTAACTCTAACTCTAACTCTAACTCTAAGTCTAACTCTAACTCTAACTCTAACTCTTACTCTAACTTTAACTCTAACTCAAACTCAAACTCTAACTCTAACTCTAACTCTAACTCTAACTTTAACTCTAACTCTAACTCTAACTCTAACTCTAACTCTAACTCTAACTCTAACTCTAACTCTAACTCTAACTCTAACTCTAACTCTAACTCTAACTCTAACTCTAACTCTAACTCTAACTCTAACTCTAACTCTAACTCTAACTCTAACTCTAACTCTAACTCTAACTCTAACTCTAACTCTAACTCTAACTCTAAGTCTAACTCTAACTCTAACTCTAACTCTAACTCTAACTCTAACTCTAACTCTAACTCTAACTCTAACTCTAACTCTAACTCTAACTCTAACTCTAACTCTAACTCTAACTCTAACTCTAACTCTAACTCTAACTCTAACTCTAACTCTAACTCTATCTCTAACTCTAACTCTAACTCTAACTCTAACTCTAACTCTTACTCTAACTCTAACTCTAACTCTAACTCTAACTCTAACTCTAACTCTAACTCAAACTCAAAATCAAAATCGAATTCAACAAAAACTCTGAATAGAGTAAATCACACCGCAGACTAGACAGCTGTTTCATTGGCCGCTACACAATTTCATCAGTAATCTTGCGGGATTTTCTTTGTGATACACTCAGTTACTTTAGTTTGACTCCCTTCTGTCAATTGCCGAGAAAATAACTAAGAATTTTCTTTGGCCGCGAGAACAAATCTTTCTCTTATTAGCAACTAGCTTTACTCGGCGCGCGTTGCTGCACCCTGCAACTATATGGGAACATAATAGGTGTATTCAAAACTTTTCTTAGACTCATAGTTTGACACCACTGTCATTTTTCACTGCCCGTTACAGTTTCCCAGTAGCAGGAGATCACCAAATAGTAACTCCATTTTGAGTTTGTATGTAAGTATTGCTACTTTTACTTTCAAAGCTATTCGATAATAAAAATTTTAACTGTATTGGTGGAGCCACACCCTCTTATATAATGCTCATCCCAGTTTTCTAGTAGATGGACATTACCCTGTTTTAGTACAGTTGCCGACAGTAAGAATACGGACTAAATTACCAAAATGTAGCCCAATCGACGAAAACCGTAAGAAATATAGCATTTTTATTGATTTGTGGGCGGTAAAAGGGGATGTGACAGAAATTTAAGCCATCTCGTACTTGGAAAACATGTACTGCCAAAATTTCAGCTCTATCGGCTAAGTAATTTTAAAGATTCTTGCCATCACACAGACAGCGTTTTGCTTTTTGTATATATATTTTGGATAAACATTATTGGCTATAACTTTTGATTGGCAAGAGATACTTAGATAATTTTTTCTAATAAATTATTTTTTTAGCTTGCATATTTTTTCAAAATTATAAAAACACAATATTGGAAAAAAAAAATTTTGTTCGAAAAAACCTAGGGTAGTCCTTGCTTTTTGAGTCACAAAAATGGTTTTTAATTTTTGCGTAAAATTGAAATAATTTTTGCTTATAAATGTTATAACTTTTAAATAGAGTTTGAAATTTGCGAATTTGAATTTAAATTATTTTTACAACAAAAACAAATTTTGAGCCTTTTTGTAAGGAAAACTCCAAAATTTCAGACCTTTTTTGAAAAAATATTTAAAATATATATATACTCAACAAACGGTATTTTTGCAGTAAAGTTTTCATAGTACTTTGATGAAGCTTTAAGACAAAAAAAAAATTTTAACGGAGATATTTGACTCGAAAATCGTAAAATTAAATTTCTGATTGTGTTTTTCTCATTTTTGAGCAACGATGTTCGTTGTAGTAAAATTTTTCATAGTTTTCAAGATATGTTCATGTTTTTGATATCAAAATAACGGAAATTTTTTTAATTTTACTAAATTTAAGAAATATTTAATATTTTGTAAATATTTGCACATGTAACCTAAGAAAACAACTAAAAATATGCGATTTTGTAAAAAATTTGTACTACAGCACCATCTGGTGTCCAAGGTGGTTAAAAAAAGATAGTGCTAAAAAACTCATCGTACCTGAAAACTACTATATACCAATTTTCATTCTAATCGAATGAGTTGTTTGGGAGTTTTAGGTGGTTTTGCAAAAAATTTGTACTATAGCGCCCTCTGGTGTTCAAGATAGGTCAAAAAAGATAGCAGCAACACACTCATCGTACATGAAACTCACTGTATACCACTTTTCATTCTAATCGCATAAGCGGTTTGTGAGTTTTAGGCAGTTTTGTTAAAAATTTGTACTACAGCGCCCTCTGGTGTTCAAGGTGGATCAAAATTGATATCCCACAAGCACGCACCGTACCAAAAAACTTCTATACACAAATTTTCATGCTAATCGGATGAGTAGTTTAGAAGTCTATTGCGGTCTTACAAACATAAGCTCCTTTTTTATATATGTAATATTGTTTTTGCTTGCCTCTGTCTTTTTTTCACGTCACCACGCATAGCGTACGACAAAAAAAAACAAAAACAAAATACATTGCCATTCTCTGTTGCTATCCATAGCACACACACGCTCAGGCATATGTAGGCAAAACAAAGACAAATCACATTGCTATTCTCAGCAAAGCAATACTCACTGTAGGATGGGAGAGTAAAATATTGGAACACTCGCATCGTGTCGATGTGCCGCACACTGCTTTATTTTTCACTACAACAACAACAATTTTTATACGCTATGAGTCGTTCATGTCCGTTTGTGCTTGCAGGTGAATTTTACTTAGGATTTTGAAAGCCATGAATCTCCTTTTCTAATAAACTTTTTAATAATTTTTTTGGCCTAAAACCTTCACCAGGTCGAGAGCTTTTTATTATAAAAAATTTCATGAAAAACGGCCGGGCCTTTCTCAAGATTGTTCCGAACATAAAAAAGGCACTTCAAAATATAATATTAGTATAGACTAGAGCTTTTATCCAACTTGGTCCTCTGTTTCATTCATTTTTTATGAGTTTTCTGATGATTTTGTCTTTATTTTATTATCCCGCATGTCTTTATTTTATTCAGAGTTTTAATTCACAGAGGGAATAATTAGTTATTCCCCTTTTCTTGTTGTTTCTAAATTGATTTCAGAGCACCCTTTCATCATTACCGTTGCTTTTAAATGTCAAATTTTTAAAGCTTCTTCAGAGCAAATACAATTTTCACTACAACAAATTGTTTTGTGAGTATTACCTGTTTCATTGAGATATTTTTCAAAACAAGCAATAATTGAAAGAGTAAATTTTTACCCTTTTTTGCCCTACATGCTAGATCGAATTTAAGCAACACACTCCCTCACTTTAAAATGCACATCAAAGGACTACTTCCGTTTCAAGCGGCCTGTTTGTTTATGTATTTTTTTATATTTATTTTTTATATTCCTCCTTCATACCAAGCTTTTGACCAGTGTTTGCAAATTAGCATAAATTTCCGCACATTATATTTGCAGAGCACTTCATTTTTCCAAATATGGCTGCCGCCAGTGCGTGAATGCCCTATGTTTGTGTGTGTGTGTGTGTGTGTGTGTGTTTTGAATTTTGATTTGAAGCCATAATGTTAATTAGTGTGAAAGTGTATGCATGCGTTTGTGCTGGAAGTGTTTTGTACATTTTTAACCGCTATAAAGGCAATACAGACAGACAATTCGCCAGAAAGAGTTTAAATGCGACCTTTGGGCGCCATCAAATTAAATCGCGGCAATATTGATTTTCAACGGAATAGTAGCGAAAATGCAAATGCATGGAATTGCTAAAAGTATGTGTAGCTTAAAGGCATATAAATTGATTTTGCAGCCAACCTATAACAAGTTTTTTTTTCTTTTAATTTCTCTGCATGACATGCTAAACTGTTAGTTGCCAGCAAAACATGTTTTTTTTTTGTTTGTTTTTAATTGAAATACACATTTTTAATATTTGCATTAAAAATTATGCACACTTAATGGCAACCCTAAAAAGTTGGTAGCTTAAGCTGCCATAATTAAAAGCAACCCCTTTTAGGGTTTTTTTTTTTTTGTTTTTTTGGTCACTTCGGTTTTTGCTCAACACCAATAACGGGCGGTCCAACTTTACAGGTCACACAAATGTTGCTTTTACTGACTTTTGTGCAAATATTGTGAGTTTTTTGCATTTTTGTTTTTGTTTTTACAAATAATTTTTATTTACATTTACATATGTGTGCTGCGTATGTGTCGAGGAATACATTAGGTTTTTAATGTGGTATCTACAGTTTTAGAGAAACAGCAAGGAATTTAAAATTTTTGAATGAAGAATTCTTGTGATAGAGTTGGCAGAGATTTTAAAGAATAAATAAAAATTTAAAAATTTTGCTTTAAAATATAATTTGTGAGGACGAAAGGCGAGCTCTCATTCTCCTGCCAAGGAATACTTATTTTTATTAAAAATATTTTCACTTATTTGTATGACTAAAAACAAAAATAAATTACACTGTGAATGTCAAAAAATCAAACAAGCTGAAGACATATCATTTTCAACATAATTCGAGGAGAATTCCGTTTCCGTTTTCGAAATATTCAAAGTCAAGTATATATTGAAGCAGTTTGTGTTAGAAAAACTTTTTTTTTTTCATTGACTTTATCGGCATCATGTCTACAAGTAAAACATTAACAATTACCTGCAGAATAGTTTCTTAGAACAGTCTTATCCTCGAAACCCAACTTTAGGAGTAATTTTGGAGACACAGGACTTTGGTTACTTTGGGTTAATTTCTAATTGTATTAACCGCCAATATATCAGGGGAATATTATTGCATCGAAAGGATTACTTGTTTCTGTTTAAACAAAGCTTTCATAAGAAAAAAAGAAATTCTTTCATAAGAATTTAATTTTATTTGATTTATGGGGTCAATTTGAACCATAAGGGTTGGGTTTCGAGGGTTAAAGTGTTTTATGAAATTATTATTTAGGTAATTGTTAATGTGTCACTTATTGACATGAAGCCGATCAAGTTAATGAAAACAAAGTTTTTCTAACAAAAACTGGATCAAGATATAATTGACCTTGAACCTTGAATTTTTCGAAAACGGCCGAAGAATTGAACAACGGTTAACGGCATTAAATTTAGGGTTCTCCAATTATACTGAAATGATTTATGACTACCTTGTTTGCAAAGAAAAGTGACCGATTCATGCACAGTGTTATTGACACATATTTAAGTCATTAAAATAGGTACGATGACTTAGGACAAAAGTTTTCATGTAGCATTTCCCAATTTTACAATAATTTTGCTTAATACTAATTTTTTTTTTTCAATTGGCAATGCTATCTACTTATGTCAATAAAAAGAACCGTTAGGTTTGTGTACTACAAAAATTACGCAGTTTCATTATTGCTCACTACAACGATTTTTGGTGGTCAATGAAATAGGTACGCTGTTAGGTAAGTTTTAGAGAAATACAATTCTTATACATTTGAAATGAATATGCATTTGAACATTAGAAGGGTCGTGCCAAGCATTGTACACCGGAAGATAGAAGAATAGTTCAAAATTTTCGCAAGAAGAATAAGTCTTACGCAGACATTGCTATACCATTAGGAAGATCGAAAAATTTTGTGGAAAATGCTCTTAAACCCGAAAAAAAAAAATTGAAAACGTGGTGATGTCAGGAAAACAACTCCGGTTACAGACACTTACATTGCACGCTTGGCCAATCGAGACTAGGCTTGCGCATTTTAGTTCACCACAAAGATTGCTCTTTTTGGTTCAATCGTATGTAATGAACTAGTTCGTTCATTTAGTTCTTTTAGTTCATTCGTTCTTTTTATTCGTTGTATGTTTTACTGCGTTCGTTCTTTAAGTTCGTTAGTTATTTTAGTTCGTTAGTTCTTTTAGTTCGTTCGTTCTTTTAGTTCGTTTAAACAAACCAAAGGCTCAAACCATAGCTTGGTAAATTTAATTATTTTTGCTCTCGTTCGTTTTGTTCGTACTCGCTGCAAAATCAATTGAACTAAAATGAACTAAAAGAACGAGAAACTCTGAACTAGTTCACATAGTTCATGAGTGGGAATCGTTCAATTGAACTTGTTCGTTCACGAACTACTCAAACCTAATCGCGACCCATTTCAATCTTCCAAAGACATTTGCTGCTGAAATTAACTTCATAGTATCAGCTAGAACCGTGCGACCACGATTATGTGATATGAATTTACTAGGCCGACTTGCTCGCAGTGTGCCATTGTTAAGAAAAGAAAATATTGAAAAGAGGAAAGCTTTTTCATATCTGCATAGATCATGGTATGGTCCCAATGGTATAAAAAAATGGCGTAACTCACTCTGGAGAGACTAAACCAAGATAAATTTATTTGGGAATAACTCTGGACGAAATGTTAGGCGACCTGTAAGGCAAGAATTCAATCCGCGATATTCCAGAAAGACGATAAAGTATGCTGGCGAAAATATCATGGTCTGGAGTTGTTTCCCCTGGAATGGTGTAGGTCAGATTCACCTCTTGAATAATACCATGACGAAAGAGATTTATAGAGACTTACTAGAAGAGGTTTTGTTACCCTACGCGGAAGATAATATGCCTATGCGATGGCTTTTTCAGCAGGATAATGACCCTAAACGAAGTTAAAAGTTATGGAATTTAACGTTATGGAATTGCCAAGCCAATCACCTGAGCTCAATCCAATAGAAAACCTTTGGGAGGATCTAAAAAAATATTCGGAAAAGTAAAATACCATAATAAGGCGGCATTATGACAGAAAGTACTAAATATAAGTATGATACACCAGTAGAGACTTGCCGTAAAATTATCAACTCTATGCCCAGAAGAATAGAAAAAGTTGTTCAAAATAGGGGTGGACATAGTCATTTCTGTTCGGGGTTATTGGAACTTTGTAGGATTGAAGACCCTTCTCTCTACGAACTTTCTGTACATAACCGGGTGACATGTTCATTTTTTTGGCCACATTTCTAATGGCAAGTCATGGATTTGTTTTTATTTAAATCCATCAGAACCTAAGTTTTTTTCTGAGGTGAATCCATTTTTTTGTCCACTTCGAACTTTTCTTTCCGTAATCAATCGTCCATTAAAATTTTAGCACGAGAGTTAGAGTCGATTTTGCAAAGTTTATTTTTTGCAATGTCTTTGTGAGACAACTATGGATAATCTTGTTTTTTGCGCACAATTAATTCGCGTTCACTTTCTTTGGTTGAACTAATTTTTGATACTGTACAAAATTCCAAAAAAAAATCTCATTCGATTTATACCACTACATATCGTAATACTGTTAAATTTAACGTACGTTGTGTACGTTTGTTTGCGATCAGTTTTTTTCATAAACACCCCTTAGCATCAATATCAGGCCTTGAAAGTCAGTGAAACGGTCACACCACCATCATTATTGAAAAAATATCACCCAATGACACCGTCACTCCAAAAACCGCATCAAACTGTCGCTCGTTGTAGATGGCGAGGTTATTCGACTATTTCTTGTTTTGCTTATTCACACACCCAGACAAATAAAAAGGAGTCTTATCACTTAGAACAATTTCGTTTGAGAAATTATGGTCTTGCTCATGCATTTCTACAGGCTTCAATCACTACTGCAATGCGTTGTGTGAATGTGTGTTCATTCATATAAAATCTCCTAGTTTATCTTTGTCAAGTGTCATTGAATGACAGTCTTATGTTGCCACCTGACAAAATGATGGGAAATTTAAAATGACACCTCTTGTTGAAAGACACTTTACGAGGGTTGCCTTGTAAGTCTTGCGCCTAACAATGAAAAAACGTTGGTTTATCAGTGAAAACAATTTTATTGTGTTTCTCCAAGTATTTATTTGAACCAATTTTTGTAAGAGTTTGAAGGGGGTATCTCGGAACCCACGTTTTTTACAAACTGTTGGGGCGTAGAAAATCGCTCACCACACCTTCGGTGGTTGGATTTCTTTATCTTCCAAGACTTCCGGCAAACAAATGGTTGCATATTTTTCAGCATTAACAGTTCTCAGTTGCTCAATTGGTACAGTTGCGGCATGAACGGCTTTTCTGAAAAAAACTGGCAACCATTTGCTTGGATATTCTCCGTCCGGGACAACTATTGTCGGGTTTTGTCATACGGTGCAAGGAGTTTTGTAAAGAACAAAACGAAGTGAAAATCTAAAGACATAAGACCAGGCGAGTATTATGGGTAAAAACAATACATGCAACCAACAATTTCTGATGGTGACCATTTATACGTAGTCGCACATTGCAATCCTGAAATACAGCTCCTCTACGATTAACGATCTGTGGACGCTACTGGATGATAACTTCGTTCACACCGAGACATGTCTTCGTTCAACAATACATGTCCAAATTGATTGTCTGGTTCCTTGTTAGAGACTTGAAAAGTATGACAGATACTTTTTCTCAGACAAAGGTCTACTGTTGATGTCATTTGGGAATCAATCATCAGGTCGAAACCTAGACTCTGATCTCGAGTTCATTGTAAGATAAGCAATAAAAAGTCTTCAAAAAGTTTTGACTCAAATAACAATATTTTCCAATTTTTTGAAAGAATTTTTAATAAATTGATTGAAATCTAATCCAATGGCATGCATTTAACCAGTGTTGCTTCCACAAAGCTGTGAAATGTGGTTTGCTTGCGTTCAACTTGAGTGCTTCTTAATAAAATTTTGTTGGAAATATCAAATTAATTTTTGTTGACTATGGAATTGCAAAAATAACAAAAACAACAACAACAAATAGTGCTACAGCAACAATAAATGACATTAAAGCACACACAGTTTTCCGCCCCTCGACCAAGCCAACCAGATCAGTAATAATGCCCATAGCGCGTAAGCCTTTTGCCAACGCCGCACTTTTAACCCTTTCACAACATTTTTTTATAGCCTCGATTTGACTGTGGGTGTGGGTGTGGGTGTGTGTGTGTGTATGTGTATGTTGGTTTTCATATTTGCGCCTGGATTTTCGCTGCTTTTTAAGGACTTCACAAAACTCCAGAAAAAATGCTACAACAACAGCAACAAGAACAACAACAAGAACAACAACATGAACAACAACAACAACAACAACAACAACAGCTCACACACAAACAAAGAAAATAATAAAATTAAAAATACGGATATGGTTTTTAATTGAAAATGGCCAAAGGCTGGCAACGTTGTCAGTGTGCGCTACTACTACCTACAACTGCTTGTTGCACAGGGCTGCCACTTATGAATGTAATTTAAAAAAAGAATAATTTTATAAAAAAACAATTTTTTTTTCTTTTTTTTTTGTTGCTTGGCTTTGCTGTTGTTTCATTTATTTAAAAGCCAACTTAATGGAAAAAAAAATTAAAGTCGGAGTAGGTATATTTTATGGCAGTAAAAAGCATGCTTGTACAAATGCATTCTGCTTTTAGTGGGATAAAATACGGAGTGCCACAAAATATAATACAAAAAAAAAAATTTATAAATAAAAAATAAAAATCATGCAAAAATATGGCCGCTTTTGCTGCAATATCACAATTAATGCAATACCACTTGTTTAATTAAATTTCAATGAAAAGTGGGCAAAAGTTAATTATATGCTGTAGGGATAATTTGCAATCAACAACATTGACGCCGCACACACACACTCACACATCTGCACACCCAGCCATACATACATCCACACACACAAATAAACACAATTATTTTTGCACGTAAATAAATAAGAAGCAATTTTTGCAAGTATCAAATTTTAATGCAACGGTGCAAATATTTTTTCTTCATCAATTACGAACGGTAGCATTTCGATGCACTCCCAGATATGCAGTTATTTTTTGAGATTGTATGGTTTAAGGATTTTTCGAACATGTTGTTTATTAAGAGAAAATTAAGAACTCTTATCGAGCTATAGAAGTACGCGGGCTATCTTTTAAGTCTTGAGCCTCGGCAACACTAAGCATTGTCAGATGAATTTTGACAGTTACATTCGAAAATTTGACATTTCCTAGCATAAGCGTACTCACAACGTTTTGATGTATGTGCGCTTATTGTGTTGTTAACAGGGGTTTGAAAATTATACTTCAGCAAAATGAAAATCTAATGAACACGTGAACATTTTCGGGTCATGATTTTTTACGATTTTCGACGTGGAGCGACAAGAAAAGAATGCATCGATCAACTTAGTTCGACCAAGGCCCATAAAAAACCTTGAGGATCCGCTTTTGAGTTTTTCATATCAAACATGTCAGTATTTTATGAAATATAGCTACTTACCTTTCTAATAAAAAAGAAATATCCGGAATTTCAACTTCAAACAAGTCATGATTGAAATATTGTTAAAATTTTTTTTCTGGCTTGGAACATCGGTCATCTGTTGCTCAAATTTCTGTTTGAACGCTTTTTGTGATCAAGTCACCCCAGACTCAAGGTGTCACTTCGTGGAAAGCGTTTTCAGACGATAAACGAGCTGAAAACAAATCTAAAACCATCCCATGGAAAATGTTGTTAAGATTGGAGGAAGCGTTGGGTTGTGGGTATTGCTTGCAATGGAGATTACTTTGAGGGAAATAAAATTGTTATCGATGAATAACTGAACCATTTTCATTTTATTGATGAATACCGGGTAATTTTTGATCAGAAGGTTTATCTAAAGAATAATAAAACTTATTTCGACGTTTTCAGAGTGTAATTGACCATATGTTGGAAAATTTTCTAACAATTTCTGAATAAAAGTCCTTGGTAAAATTTTTCGGATGAAATTTATACACTCTTCTCTAAACTGTAAAGGAAAAACAAGGTGAAGGCTTGAATATGCTTGCCAGGTTTGGTCACCTCTATATGTCTCTCATTCGTTGCATATCGAAGCTGCACAAAGAAGATTCATTCGATTATCGTTACGTGGCCTACCCGGTTCGACAGCATCAATTTACCTCCTTATGATGTTGATTAACATGCAAACTCTTGAAAAACGCAGGGCAGTTGCCGATGTTCTCTTTATTCATCAACTACTGGACGGAACCAGTAACTGCCCTGCACTTCTTCAATTAATATCCTTTAATACTAACCCTGGCAACCTCAGGTCTGTACCTCTTTTCCATTTCACCTTTCATCGCATCGGCTATGGATGCGGTGAATCTATAACTAGGATGCTTCGTTTGAACAATAACGTGATCAATGATTCGACTTTCATCTCACCAGATCCGAACTTCGAAATAACCTTCTTAGCTCCAACTCCACTTCCTCCCGCTCTATAATCTCTAGATATTAAGACTTGATACATAACTATTTGCCATATGTCTTGTGGGCAGACTATAGCCCACATAGTATTATACATATGTAATATCCCTGCCCTACAAAAAAAAATTCCTTCCGCAATTTTTTTTTCTCAATACTGATTTGAATCATTGCCCCTGCCATTGTCCTAATCCTTGTGTAATCCCTTATCCATGTCCAAATTTTTATTTCTATCAATGTCCAAATGCGTGTCCTAGTCTTTGTCCCAATCCTTATAGAAAAATATTTTCCCAATCCTGGTTTGAATCATTGTTCTAAACGCTATCCTAAACCTTGTACAAGTCCTTATATCATCCTTTTTTCTAATATAAGTTCACATCCAGGACGAAACAAAAAAAAAGAAAACCTTTTAGTACCTACTTACAAAAAACATGGAAAAAATGTACCCGGTTTAATTTAAAAAAAAGTAATCCTTTCAAATTATGTTCAAATAATTTTTTTAATTTTGTCATAAAGTGTCCTTGTGAAGTCAAGCCTTTCAAAGCCCTTTTTGATTCTTTATTTTCTTGTAAGAAAAACTTATGGGTATTCGGTTTTTATATTTTTTAAAATTTCTTCCTGAACACATTTTGACAACCAGTCGTATATTCGTCTGGCATTATATGGTATCATATAGTATCATATAGTATCATATAGCATCATATAGTATCATATAGTGTCATATAGTATCACTTAGTATTATATAATATGTATTGTTACATAGTATCATATACTAGTATCATATAGCATCATATATCCTTCAGTCAAAATTTATGTCGCTCGAACATTTTCATCAATATATTGAGGAAATTATTCACTTAAGTAATTCAACGGGTAGCCGGTTAAAAAAAATTCCTAAGTTAGTTAAAAAAAGAAACCATTTTGAAATTACTGACCAAAAATTTTAAAAATTTTAAAATACAATACTATATGTTGTATGTAGCTCTTCCTCAACCTAAGCCGCAGTACAAAACAATGATTTTTGTAATATAAGAAAATTTCGGTTAACGGGTAACCGTTTGGAAATGGTTAATACGATTTTTTTCTACATAAAGGCTTTAAATTTTGATTATAACATAATGAGAACAATATTTTCAGTTTCAAACAGTTTTTTTAGTCACTTGAATTTTACCGGAAGTAACCGGTTTCAAAGAAATGTAAGAAAATTTTGAAAAGTCGTTTTCGAAATGCTTAGCAATTACATATGCTTCAATTGCAAACACAAAAAATGGAGTTGTCTTCATAAAACTGCAAAATTTATGTCCATGGGTACCCGGTTTATTTTTATTTTTTTCAATTAAAGCATTTAAACCCATATCATTGAAGTGTCAGGATTACGGAAAATCATTTTCATGTGCTTACAAATTTATTATGTTATTTCTAAAGAAAAATTATAATATTTTTGTTTTTATAAAATTTGAATATTAATGCCGGTTGTACCCGATTTTAATGGTTTGTATTTCCTTTTTTTTAAAAGAATTTACGTCCATTTCATCATAGTGGAAAGAGTCCGGAAATAAGTTCCCAAAATGATTTTTTTTTATAATTTGAAAGCGCCATTTCTTATTTCAAATTTAGTAGATTTTTTTGCAAAATGAGAAAATTTATGTCAACGGGTACCCGGTTTTAGTGCTTTATTTAAATTTGATCACTTAAAAAACGCATGTAAGCCCATTTCATTATTTCATTGTAGTGGAAAGACTGTCGTTGTTTTAGAAAATGTTATTTTTGACATATTTACACGAGTACCAGCTTTTATAACCGGTTACTTAGACATATTTAATATAAAAAGCACTTACAAAATTTGTAAACACCTAAACTTCTTGCCCTGTTCATCATCTTAGCCTACGATTTTAGCAATTTTTTTAGCACTGCAAACATTTGTAACTTGTAACCGGTAACCATTCAGATGGATTTGAGTTTACTTTGCGCTGCTCTACTGAGGTGAATATAATTGAAAAACACAATTTATTACTGGTCAAAATTAATCAACAGCCTACTGAGTATTTAACCTTATCAAAGAACATACCCTATACTACCCCCCTTCCCCCACCCAGCACTTCAACTAAACGCCAACACGCCAGCTGCTCATTAAAAAGCATCTATCTCCAGATTAATAAATTTAAATTTAATTTACTGCAGCTTAGATGCTGCATTAACAGCATCATGCAATGCACCCTTAACTTTTCAATTGACTTTTAGCCAGTACTATTAACTGTTTATTTAGCTCTACACCCCGACACCAAAGTCAAAGTAAAAAGCTATACACCAGCACCACCATCACCACCACCACATAACCCAACCCGGTATTAATCAACGAAAAAGTGTTTTAATACATTTGCAAATAATTCACATAAATTACATTATTTTGTGCTTTGCATAAGATTTTTCCCAACCAACACTCAACTAGCTGCCACGCCTCCCAAACAACATACTATACAGCTTTTTTGTGCACTCATGCTGCTACTCATGCTACTCCTGCTAGGTTTTTGGCGTGGCTGTTATTATTATTATGGGTGCATTTTATAACCTCTATAAAGTCCAGTTAACACCGCAGACTAGCTGTTGTATCTAGCTGCCGGCAACCGGCACCCGCAGCATAAGGCTGCATTTTATGCAGCTACAGGAGGTTGTCGTCATTCCGCTTGCCGCGCAAACATCACCGCAACACCATGCAAGGCAACGCCGCAATGTTCCCAAAGTGTTTATCATATCAAAGAAGCTTTTAACAAAATTCCCCCATGGAGCTCATCCTAGCAGCAGCAGCAGGATCTTGCATGCAGCGTGTGGCTGTGTTGGAATGAACGAACCTGTGTGTTCAGCGCTGCATGCTGCTCATGCATAAGCAAAAATGCATTTTACTTAGGCGATTGATGCACGTATGTAAGTGGATGTTGTAAGGGGTGAAGGGGTGTGCTTCAAAGGGTTGACTAGTTGGGTGTGTGTGTGTGTGTATATGTTGCTTGTCTATGCTGAGTGGCCGTTCGTTGGCCCTTGTAAGAGTCCGTGAATTGCAGTCAAAGTGGCTGGTTGGTTAGCTGGCCGGGAGACGCGAACTACAAAGTAAGCACTGCGTGCAATTTTTCATATACACTTTGAGAAAATTTCGGTTGGTTATGGGGAAAATGTGCAAAGGTTCAGTCACGGCCTACGTATCAGTGGGAGCAAAACTTGGAAAATTTTTACTTTTGAAGTTTTCGAAGACATTTTTTTATTCACAATATTTTTAACAAAAAAATTTTTTTTATATATGTTATTAAAAATTTTTTATAAGTACCCATCAAACATAATAACTCTTAAAAGACTCTTTAAAGACTCATATAAATGAGTTTTTATAGTCAAGGACTCTTTTATGAGGTCATTTTTGTAGGTTGTAAGCTTCAAAATAAGATTCATAATAATGACTGCTTTATGTCTCATTTTGAACTCAAAATTAAGACTCTTTTAAGACTTATAATAAAGACCCTTAAAAGACTTATAATAAAGACTCTTTAAACACTCATAATAAATACTCTTTTGTAACTCACATAAATTAGTCTTTTTCGATTCAAAATTGGGACTCTTTTAAGACTCATATTTAATACTCTTTTAAGACTCATAATAAAGACTCTTTAAAGAATCATAATAAAGACTCCTTTACAACTCATATAAATTAGTCCTTTTGGACTCAAAATTAAGACTTTTTTAAGACTCATATTAAATACTCTTTTAAGACTCATAATAAAGACTCTTTAAAGATTTATAATAAATACTTTTTTAGAACTCATACAAATTAGTCTTTTTCGACTCAAAATTAAGACTCTTTTAAGACTCATAGTTAATACTCTTTTAAGACTCATAATAAAGACTCTTTAAAGACTCATAATAAAGACTATTATAGAACTCATATAAATTAGTCTTTTTGGACTCTTTTAAGAGCCATGTTTAATACTATTTTAAAGAATCATTTAATGGAATCTTTAAAGAATCATTATGAAGACTCTTTCAGAGCTCATAGAAGTTATTATTTTAAAAGTCATTTAAAAGTCTCATTTTAAAGGCTCTTTAATGGTTTAAAAACTCTTTGACAACACTAATTTCTGATATTGATATGATGTTAATAAAAACTCAGAAACCCCATTTGCGCCGAAATTTTTCGTATGTGCCATTTTTTTCATTTATTTAATACTATTAATCATAAATATAAAAATATTTCCATATTTTGCCATGCATCGTACTCATAAAACACTCATAAAAGTACTCTCTTTAGAGTCTTATTTCCAAGCAATCACTTTACAATCATATCAAAAACTCCTTTATGAGTCTTTTTAATTCGTTCTCATAAGACACGCATAAAAAGTACTCTTTCTTAAGTCTTATTTTGGAGCCATTATTTTACAGTCACATCAAAGACTCCTTTATGAGTCTTTTTATTGCGTACTCATAAAACACGCATAAAAAATACTCTTTTTGGAGTCTAATTTCTGAGCAATCATTTTACAACCATATCAAAGACTCCTTTACGAGTCTTTTTAATTCGTACTCATAAAACACGCATAAAAAAATACTCTTTCTAAAGTCTTATTTCTGAGAAATCATTTTACAATCATATCAAAGACTCCTTTATGAGTCTTTTATTGCGTACTCATAAAACAATCATAAAAAAATACTCTTTTTGGAGTCTAATTTCTGAGCAATCATTTTACAACCATATCAAAGACTCCTTTACGAGTCTTTTTAATTCGTACTCATAAAACACGCATAAAAAATACTCTTTCTAAAGTTTTATTTTTGGGCCATCATTTTACAGTCGTATCAAAGACTCCTTTATGAGTCTTTTTATTGCGTACTCATAAAACACTAATAAAGAATACTCTTTTTGAAGTCTAATTTCTGAGTAATCATTTTACAACCGTATCAAAGACTCCTTTACGAGTCTTTTTAATTCGTACTCATAAAACACGCATAAAAAAATACTCTTTCTAAAGTCTAATTTCTGAGCAATCATTTTACAATCATATCAAAGACTCCTTTATGAGTCTTTTTATTGCGTACTTATAAAACACTCATAAGAAATGCTCTTTTAAGAGTCAGGGTTCGTTTTTAAACCCCGGCATTTACCAAAATGTGATCAAAAACTTGAAAAATGTAAAAATTGAGTTTTGCAATGAAATTTGTTTGTCCATAAGCTTAAAATGAAAGTTAATTTTTAAAAATTTTTAAAATTTTTATTTTTTCTTTCAAGTTTAATCTTAAAACTTAACCCTTAAGTACTGTTGTTGGTCTGTGGGACCCCATTCAAATATTTGAAGTCTATTATTTGTCTGTTTTTCGATTTGAGAAAAATGAAAAAAAAAATTATTTCATCCCAGCAGACGATTTTTAGTATTTACACTACTTAAGGGTTAAAAATTAAAATACACTAATTATAGGGTTAAGATTTTGGTTTATTATTTTTTACAAAACTTATCATACTTTTTAAAAAATTTTATTTAAATATTTTTGTAATAGAAATACATTTTGTACACTTATAAAATCCCTCCTAAGATTTACAATCAAAAATTTTTTTCTGTGTACCATGCAACATGCATCCATTTATTCTATGGCCATGACCACGTCCACGACCAGTTAATGTTAGCTCTTGCAAACATACATACATATATATACATACATAAATAGCCAATGCATATAACGAACGATGAGCACTTAACTCAAACTTCCAAAGTCAAATTTAACCCATGCGAAAATCGCAACGCAATCCAATAAAAACCAATCCTTACTCAATCCCAATGCGAAGCAGCAGCAGCAACAGCGTCAGCATCAAACACGAATTCGCTATTTTAAATTCAAAATTCCGCACCACAGCCGAGTAATAAAACGCGAAATGAATGAATATGTAATCGAAAAATATGGCTCACACTTCCGGTTCCGCCATTGCGGAAGGCACAAGAACAGCAATGTTGGTCACAAGCGCCCATACACACACACACACACACACACATACAAATGTTCGCACACAGTCGGATTCAAATCGTACTACTCAGGCAGTGTGGCCTTCAAAGCTTAAAGTGCAGCAAAATTTCTGCATAATAGGAGTAGAAAATTTAACCAAATAATTAAAGTGCAGTTACATAAATAGTTTAATAAACAATATCGCAAGATGAGAGAAATAAGAAACAATTCTCAAGCAATTAACACTTTTTATGGCATTTACATGCAAAGGGTGGGGTTCAAGTCCTTTCCTTGCTGAAGAAATGCTAAAGGATGCTTATATCGAAATGATCCAGTCTCTTAAGGCGAATTACCTACGAGCCATTCATGAGTTGGACCCAGAAGCCGTCAACAAGGCCTTGGAAAATTGGGTTGATAGTATGTATAGGGTGTTTTTTTTAGACGACTGTAAAACTTTAAATTAAAATAAAATACTAAGATTACATCATTTCAAACTGAAAATTGACTTTATTGGAAAAAAATAATTTTATGGATATGGATATGGATATGGACATGGATATGGATATGGATATGGATATGGATATGGATATGGAAATGGATATGGATATGGATATGGATATGGATATGGATATGGATATGGATATGGATATGGATATGGATATGGATATTGATATGGATATTGATATGGATATGGATATGGATATGGATATGGGTATGAATATTAATATGGATGTGGATATGGATATGGATATGGATAGGATATGGATATGGATATGGATATGAATATGAATATGGATATGGATATGGATATGGATATGGATATGGATGTGGATATGGCTATGGATATGGATATGGATATGGATATGGATATGGATATGGATATGGATATGGCTATGGATATGGATATGGATATGGATATGGATATGGATATGGATATGGAAATGGATATGGATATGGATATGGATATGGATATGGATATGGATATGGATGTGGATATGGCTATGGATATGGATATGGATATGGATATGGATATGGATATGGATATGGATATGGATATGGATATGGATATGGATATGGATATGGCTATGGATATGGATATGGATATGGATATGGATATGGATATGGATATGGACATGGATGTGGATATGGCTATGGATATGGATATGGATATGGATATAGATATAGATATGGATATGGATATGGATATGGATATGGATATGGATATGGATATGGATATGGATATGGATATGGATATGGATATGGATATGGATATGGATATGGATATGGATATGGATATGGATATGGATATGGATATGGATATGGATATGGATATGGATATGGATATGGATATGGATATGGATATGGATATGGATATGGATATGGATATGGATATGGATATGGATATGGATATGGATATGGATATGGATATGGATATGGGTATGAATATTAATATGGATATGGATATGGATATGGATATGGATATGGATATGGATATGAATATGGACATGAATATAGATATGGATATGGATAGAGATAGTTATATGGATATGAATATGGATATTTACATTGATATAGATATGGGCATGGATATGGATATTTCGGAATTTGTCTTGCGCCTCTCTTCCTATCTTCTTCCAATCATTCTAAATAGACAAAATGAGGCATTTCAAGTAGTACTCCCAGACCTTCGAAATGTCTCTTAAGTACCTCTTCCCATCATCCTTGCTACCATTCTCAATAGACCTACCCGAATTGTCTTTTCAGGATTGAAATTAAAAACTTTTTCCTGACATCATTTTTTGGTTATGCAAAGGACATTCCATGCATTTTATTCGATCCGATATTATCGGATCATGTCAGTCAAAACTTGATATCACCAAATCAACCTGGTTGTTGAACCTTTCGAGGAGTTGGTCAACAACCAAATTTCAAAACGAAAATACCAACGTATAGAGATAAGATATTTAAAGAAATAGCTAAATATTTCTAATTGTGCTTCTCCAACAAATACGAGTTTTAAGTTTAAATCTCTTTTTCGACCTGTGCGATGCCGGGTAAGTCCACCAGTTAACAAATCTGTTGATATTGCAAGTAAGCTCTAAAAATATTTCTTAAGAGTATTTCATAAATGCAGCTCCTAAAAGAGCGCTTCAACTTTATCCGCCATTTTCGAGCTACCGTAAAAAAATGCAACCTTTTTATTTCAATCAGAGCAAGGCTTAAAAAAAAACACCTTTACCGTTTTGAGCTTCTCGCCGAGTCATTTCAACAGTTAAAAAAAGCGAACACTCAACCATTCAAGTTGTTTCCGCTGCTGCACAGTTTTTAGTTTTTTGGCCACAAAAATATGTCTAAGTGAACTTTATAACCTGGCCATAAACTCGAGCCGAATGTCAACAAGCCGCCGGCCGCTAGCATTAAAACTCATTCACGGCTGCACCTTTGCTTAGGACTAGCCATAGCTGCCTGTTCCTCTGTCCGCCTGAGCCAACGATTCAGACGCGTTAACTCACAGAAATGATTGCGTTCATGGTGCTAAAGGTGCGATAATGGCGAGCAGCAGCATGCTAGCCGGCAGCAGCACAAAACCGCATGATGCGCTTTTTAATCCTTTACTTCCTCATATGTTCAATCGGGAAGCTGGTTTGGTCATCCTGATTGTCGGTAGGTGGCTGGCCCAGTATTTCAGGCGATCAAATAAAAGCAAGGCGTAAAAATATCCTGCAGCTTGAAAATGTGCGCGTTACCAAAAAAACAAAAATTGTTTGTTATTCGTTATGCCCTAGATGCTAGATGCGTTGAGGTGTTAGTAAGGATGCAGGAGAAACGCAGGAGTGCGACAGCTCATGGCAAGGTAGCTTGCCATAGCAACAAAGTCAAGTATGTGGCCGTGCAGTGTGAATTTTGAGCGGCGTGCAAAAAAGTCGCAACATACCAAAATAGGACGAGTAGGACGTAACTGGTACTAGCTGCAGAGTTAACGTGTTTGCGGCCAAATAGCGACGCGCAACATTTTTGCCATGATTGCAATGCCTTGAATTTTAAATGCTAAAAATTTGCATTTTGCCTGAAACATGCCGTGGTGGTATGGATATGGTATTCGTAGCGGTGTGGAGAGGAGTAGATTGTTGGTTACTCTGCTCTGCCCAGATTTGTTGGCTACAGTCAATAGTTGCTGCTAATTGGATTATGATTGCCACTATGGCCTGAAAAGGACTTCGTTTTAGCCAATTTTATTTTTTATGATTTTTATTTTTCTATTTTTTTGACAGATTGGTAGATTGGCCAAACATTGTGCTGAATGAAAATTGAGTTTGACCGTTTGTGTGGTTGATCGGGGTATTTGCAGTGAAGCGTATTTGTTTTAACTGCTTAAAAGGAGTGCGACAGAGTTGATGACAGAGGTCATGACATGTTGATGGAGATTTTGAAATAAGACACGTTGGACATTCGAGAAGGTGCTAGTTGATATTTACGGAATGGTTTTGTGTGGAATTGATGGAATGAATCGCTTTTTACGGTTTTCAATTTGGATGTAGACTTTATTTTTAACCGAACCCCAAAGAAAAAAGTCGAATGGAGTTAACTCGCACGATCTCGGTGACCAATCAAAGTCTCCATTTCGAAAAATCGCACATCCAGGTAATTTTGTACGCAAAAGAGCCATTGTTACAACAGCTGTATGGCATGTGGCACCCTCCTGCTGAAAATAAACGTCGTCCACGTCCATAGCATACATTTTGAGGTCAAAAACAGTCTGTCAACATCGTGCGTTACCTGAAACGGTCGCAACAGCATCATTTCCGAAAGAAATATGACCCAATGACACCGCCACTCCAAATACCGCAAAAAAAAACAGTCACTCGTTGTGGATGAAGATATTGTTCGACTATTTCTCTTGGATTTTTGGAGTCACAGTAGCGACAGTTTTGCTTATTCACGTAACTAGACAAATGAGAAGCAGACTGATCACTCAGAATAATTTCGTTTGAGAAATTATGATCTTGTTCGTGTATTTCCTGCACCCTATCGGCGAATGTACGGCATTTTCCATGGTCTACAGACTTCAATTCTTGTGTTCAATTCAAGATCTTTATGAGGGCCGTTTAATAATTCCGTAAAAAATGAAACAAGGAATGATTTGTACAGCAAAGTTTTATTTCTCAATATAGTCTCCCTTTAGCTCGATACACTTCGTCCAACGTTCCTCCAATTTTTTTATCACATCCGAAAAATACGTTTTCCTACGAACGAAATAGAGGCCACTGAAATAGGCCTCTGTTTCGGTGATGAGCTCCTCTCTGGTGGTGAATCTCTTTCCGCCGAGCCATTTCTTCAGTTTTGCAAACAGAAAATACTCGCTGGGGGCCAAATCTGAAAAATATGCTGGATGAGGAAGTAATTTATACTTCAATTCATGAAATTTTGCCATGGGAGCAGGGTAATTGTGAACGTGTGCATTGTCTTGATGGAAGCGCACTTTTTTCCTCGCCAAACGGAGACGTTTCTCTTTCAAAGCGTCGTTGAAACGGTCCATATTTTTTTATTATAATTATTTACAAAATATAAAATCTTATAAATAAAGGGGGATACGAGCAATAGCTGCCAGGGCTTTCAGCTCGTGAAACGGTCCAATTCGACTGCATAGTATTCGCCATTGATCGTTCTTTTCAGTGGAAGGTAATCGATGTAGATTATACCGCATTTATCCCAAAATACTGTCGCCAGAACGTTTCCGGCCGATAGCACCGTCTTCGCCTTCTTCCGAGCACGTTCGGTCAGTGAAGTCCACTGTTTCGACTGTTTCTTTGTCTCTGGTGTGTAGTGATAGATCCATGTTTCGTCCACGTTTACTAATCGACGGAAAAAATCCTTATCTTTGTGCAACATTGCCAAACATGCCTTTGAATCAAATCATAGGGCTGAAATGGGAAGGTCAAAGTCCTTTCAAGGGCTGAAATGGCCAGTTATTTATTTTTTTTTTTTTACAAATATCTCTAGTTGATATATCATATAGACATGATATATCTGAAGCCAAGTAACGGCTTCGTGTATCGGAGTAACTTCCACTTGAAAGACACTGCAGTGGTCGGGGAGCCTAAAAGCAAGGTTGGTGTTTAGTGATTCAGAGTAGACTCTTCCCCCTACTTTGCCATCTTATTTTAATTCGTCAGTGTAGATTTCAGTGGCACTGTTTATTGGAGGACTTCCAAGTTCCCAGTCATTTCTGGAGGGAATTAATATATCAAACTTTTTGTCAAAAAGAAGATTTTGTGTGATGTAGTCTACGGTCTTAGGTATTGGAGGAAGAAGTTTCCTAATGTTTGAGTGTCCTAATGAACCTCCTCTCCATTGGGAAGTGGCTTCTAGACGGATTGCTGTGTTTGCAGCCATCTGGTTAGTTCGGATATCTAATGGTGACAGGTGGAGCATAATGTCGAGTGCATCCGTTCGAGTGGTTCTCAGCGTTCCGCTGATACACAGCTCAGCTGACCGTTGGACTTTACAAAGTATATTGAGGTGTGTTTGTTTTTTTAGTGCGGGCCACCAAACTATAGCACCGTATAACAATATTGGCCTTATAACCGCTATAGAGAGCCAGTGAGTAACTTTGGGTTGTAATCTCCATTTGCTACGCACTGCTTTCATGCATGAATATAGGGCTATATTGGCTTTTTTGTTTTGGCTCTCTCGAGCAGATTGAGTTTCCAATTTAGTTTCCTATCTAAGATGAGACCCAGATATTTTGCTTGTTCCGAGAAATTTAGTCTTGTATTTCCCAGTTTTGGAGAACTGATTGTGGGTTAGTTGTGTTGTCTAGTAAAGACCAGTAACTCAGTTTTATCAGGATTTACGATGAGTCTACAGCTGGTTACCCAGTCAACCAGAGTGTTTAGACAATTTTGCATAATATCTCGAAGAGTGGATACATATTTTCCTGAGATGACGATAGTAACGTCATCAGTGTAAGCTATCACCCTGCACACCTCTCGCTCCAGCTTACCCAGTAGTTCATTCACCGCTAGATTCCAGAGTAGAGGCGAGGGAACTCCTCCTTGAGGAGTTCCTCTTGGTACAGATCTAAGTCTGAGTGCTGGTCCGAGTTTTTCGCCTATAAACCTACAAGCATTTTGTATATAAGTTTTATCAGAGCAGAATCCATCCCAAGCTCCGTCAGCGCATTAGTGATGGGCTCTACCTTGACTTTGTTAAAGGCTCCTTCTATATCATTGAAGGCTATCATTGTGTATTCCTTCTGATGAAGGGTCTTTTCAATGATAGATACTATGGAGTGAAGAGTTGTTTCCACAGATTTGCCTTTGGCGTAAGCATGTTGTGCTGGTGAGATTGGATTTACTTCTATTTTTTGTCTCAAGTGAATGTCTATTATTAGTCTCTCGAGAGTTTTTAGAAGAAAAGATGAATGACTGATTGGTGGAAGGTCTTTTGGGTTTACATGTGAGCTTTTTCCTGCCTTAGGTATAAAAACTACCTTCACATGTCGCCAACGTTTTGAGATGTGATTCAGGTCAAGGCAGGGAATTCTAATAGAGGGAATTTTGTTAAATTTCGGGTGTTCTATTCTGTCTTGTGTCTTGCAAAAAACATCCCTTTTCCATTGTCTGCTTACTGTGTAAAGTAGATGTCATCAGTGTTTTAGCAGTCAAGATATTAAGAAACGTTGTCATGGTAAAACCAAAACGGAGGTGTCAACGATATAGCCAAGGTGTGTTTTTTTTTTTGTAAGACCGTGAAATTTGTGTTATTATTGTCTTTCTTTCATTTCATTTTCAGGCGAAAGAAAGAGAAGCGGAAATGCGTCAGAGCGAGAAAATTGAGATGCATGTTGACAGGAATGAGGCCCGAAAATTTTTCGAAAAAATAACACGCCCGGCCGATGGTTTCAACACCGGGGCCTCTTCCTGCAAGTATGAAAATGAGAATCTAGTGACAGATATCCAGATTACACTGATGATGTGGAGGGAACAGTTCTCTAGGCTTCTGAAATTGAATCTGACGACAACAATCCCGCCAATAGAGATGATATCACGGAAAATCCCAAACAAATCTGCAGGAGCTCTTCAAGAATGGAGGCAAAGCTCTATTTAAATGCATTCATGAGCTTCTATGCAGAATATGGTCGGAAGAATGCATTCCAAACGATTGGAATCTCAGTGTGCTCTGCCCAATCCACAAGAAAGGCTATCCCACAATTTGCGCCAACTAACGTGGGATAAGCCTTCTTAATATCGCATATAAGGTCCTGTCGAGTGTATTATGTGAAAGACTAAAGCCCATCGTAAATCAGCACATTGGACCTTATCAGTGTGGCTTCAGACCTGGAAAATCCGCCATAGACCAGATATTTACGCTCCGAGAAATCTCGGAGAAGACTCTAGAAAAACAAATCGACACACACCATCTTTTTGTCGATTACAAAGCCGCCTTCGACAGTCCAATAAGGAATCATCTATATTCCACCATGTCTGAATTTGAAATTCCTGCAAAGCTCATCCGTCTTTGCAGAATGACACTGAATGACAACACCAGCATCACAGTTAAAATCGGGAAGGACCTCACTCCTCCATTCGATACCAAACGAGGTTTCAGACAAGGTGATTCCTTATCGTGCGACTTTTTCAATCTAATGATGGAGAAGATCATCCGAGCTGCTGATTTGAGACGCAGTGGCACGATATTCTACAAAAGTATTATGCTGCTGGCGTATGCTGATGATATCGATATCATTGGCCATAATACGCGCGAAGTCAGTGCAGCATTCTCCAGATTAGCGAAAGAGTCGAGTCGAATGGGTCTTGCAGTGAATGCAGATAAGACGAAATACCTTTTGTCAACAAATAAACAGTCCCAGCGTCTTGGAAACCACGTCACTGTTGACAACATCTCCTTAGAGGTTGTTAAGGACTTCGTCTTCCTGGGATACAGCATAAACTCTGTCAACGATGTCAGTATTGAGATAAAGCGAAGGATAACTCTTGCCAACAGGTGTTACTTTGGGCTAAGCAGGCAATTGAGAAGCAGAGCCCTCTCTCGACGAAGAAAACTCACGCTCTATAAGTCACTTATTATGCCCGTCCTATTATATGCAGCACAAACGTGGACGTTGAGAAGTTCTGATGAAAATACTTTGGGAGCCTTCGAGAGAAAGATCCTTCGTAAAATCTTCGGTCCAATCTGCGTCAATGGTGAGTACCGAATTCGATGGAACCACGAGCTGTATGAGCTGTGCGCTGACATCGACATGGTTAAGCGCATTAAAATCGAGCGGCTCCGCTGGCTAGGTCATGTTGAGTGAATGGAAAACGACCCTAAAGCGAAAAAATATTCGATTCGGTGCCCGGTGCTGGTCAACGCAGAAGAGGACGCCCACATCATCGTTGGAAGGATCAGGTGATGGATAATCTGACCACGCTTGGTGTTTCCAACTGGCGCCAGCAAGCGCAAAACAGAAATAACTGGCGCAATTTCTTATACGAGGCCAAAACCGACCTACGGTTGTAAGAGCCAGATAAGTAAGTAAGTAAGTGTTCTCCTTGGTTTTCGTTGCTTTTTTTGAGTAGAGGAAATTTTTTCAATTTCGTGTGTCCTCTTTTGTCGTGTGTCATGTAAAAAGCATACGTACTCCAATGTTCACTTACTGTGTCAGTTAGATGTCATCAGTGTTCTAGCAGTCAAAGGATTTTTAATTTTCGTTTCTGTGTTTCGATGGGTTTTTGGCAAAGAGGGAATTTTGTCAATTTCGTGTGTTCTCTTCTGTTTGTAGCTCGTAAAAAGAATCCCTACTCCAATGTCTGCTTACAGTGTAAGGTAGATGTCATCAGTGTTTTAGCAGTACATAGGAAATTAGAGACAGGCATTGCATAGCTCGAAATTTTAGATATAGTCGATTACGTCATGTATCTCAAAGCACTGGGAGAACTACTTATGTAACTTTAAAACAATATTGATCCTTATCTCCTCCAGAGTACTCTTAATTCATGTGAAAAATTAAACAAAAATTCAATTAAGCGCATTTACTTGATAGCTATTTCAACCACACTGCATTTTGGCCATTTAGCAGCTGCTGCACACAGTTTGGACAGACAGATCTAAACTAAAATAACTCAATTAACGGCATTTACTATATAGTAGATCTAAAGCTGTTGGCTATCAGATAGAACGGCATAGTAACATTTGCGGCATTTCAACCTAATTGAGGAAAATTGTGTGAATTAATTAAAATTCTAGCTACCGATACCGCAGCAACGTGGAACACAAACAAAACAGAAACAGAAACAGAAAAAAAAAACCACAACTCAGATAAGCATCTAGAGCGGTCAACCTGACTGACAGTCTATGGCGGCAATTGACTGAATATCCTTGCAGTAGCCGCCTAACTTGACTTCGTTAAGTTGAGCCAGCATAGCTGCTGCACCGCAGTCGTTGCCTAATTTTCTACTCATGCGGTTCTTGATTAGTCCCTGCCATGCTATCAACTACTTAACTCAACTGTCCTAGTTGACCTAGTTTTGAGAAAAGTTTCGCCCCCCTCTAGCTATGCGTAGAATAACAAGAGAAGAAGCCAAGAGGCTCTGTGGCTGGGTAGGTAACTAAGTCAAATTAAAGTGATAGCAAGAAATGAGAATTTATTACTTTCTGACCAAACAGAATATGAATCCTGTGCATTATCCTGGCAAGTTCGGTGTGTGTGTGTGTGTGTGTTTTGAGCACACAGGCAAGCTAAGCGAAACCTGTTAGCCACCTAGAGTGAAGCGTCTTACCATGAGTTACTCCTCTTAGCTATGCTGCTGCGAATATGCTTTATATATTAGCTCAACAATTAGTTACCACTTTGTTGCACATTAAACTGATCCCTACTTGTTTTTTTTTTTTTTTAAAAAAATTGTAATGGGCTATGTTTTTTTTTATTTAAATGATCACTACAGGTGTTTTGTTTATTCTATTTATTTTTTTTATTTTACTGAAGTAGGCACCGTCATTGCGTCTTTACTGTCTTCGTTGTCGTCTTTTTTGAGTTGATGCTTTAATGATTTGTGGTTTTAATTTTCTCACCAGCTTCTTGAATTGCTTTTCTGCTTTTCTACTTTTCTATATTTATTAACCTTAACTGCTGTGTCCTCTTTGTGTGAATACTTGGCCAGGCAAGTAGTCGATGTTGATGCTGTCTCCTTGTGGCTTGTGGCACAAACCATGACAAACTAGCGCACCTGATGCTGTCAACGTTTTTGCCAATTCTTTTTTATCATGCTGCTAACCTCAATTCGCCGCTGCAGTCCTGGCTTAAAACGCACCCTTATCAACAGCTTGCTGGTGGTTTTTTTATTCATTTTGCGTCACTTTGCTCCTGCCGTGTTTTTGGCTTCACCCACTCAGTGGCTTGGTTTTGCTTTTGCTGCGTTAATTATAGCATTTTGTAGCATTGCTTGGTTCTATTTTTGGTTTTTGTGTCAAGTGCAACCTAAGTATTGCTGTTGTTGTTCTTGCTGTTGTTGTTGTTTTGATTAATTTTCTTTTGAACCTACCTTTGGGCTAACTTAAACGTCTCAGTCTTTGTTCAGATGGATGCATGATATATGTGCTCAATTAGCCAAATGAAGACACCAAGTGGTGCCGACTGGGACTCGGTTCGGTTCAAGTGGGTTTTTCCTTCTGCTTTTGTGGTGTTGTTATTATTGTTGTTTTTGTTTTTGTTGCTGTGGTTGGCTTAACGTTAAACATGTTGACCCATATTAAGTCGGTCGCATTAGCTCTTTGACATTTATTTGAGTTACGAGCTTACTGTATGTTTCAAAGTCTGGAGACATGGGGCTTGAGAGCACAGTTCTGAGGCAAACGAGCGGTTAAATAGAGTGAGCAAGTTTGTGCCTTTTTTGTGTGTATAAAAATTCAGTGGTAAAAAAATTATTATTTTTATTTATTTTTCTCATTTGAACCACAAGTTACTTGAGTTTAATATACTAAGTGATGTTTGTATTTTGGTCAATGTTACCACAGACACACATAAAAAATTGCTTTTCCAATCTTTGTCTAAAACATGTTTTAGGAATGGCTTTATACGAATCGCCAATACATTTACCCCATCACGTCATGTTTTACCCATAACCCAAGTTGTCAAGTCTTATCGCACACAAAGATCCTAAAAAGACCTACGTTCAGTAAAAATTTTTTTACTGAACGTAGGAGTGCTTGACCCCAATGACCTTTATGGGAAAAAAATTTGGACTCCTCGAAACAAAAACATTGATATCTCAGTCTTTAAGATCGGACTGTAAATGCCGAAGATATGAAGAAAAACCTAAATGCGGGACCCCTACGTTCGGTCAAAAAAAAAAAAAGTTCATCGGAATTGTCTTTTAAAAATTCTTCAGATTAGATTTTGTGCGGCGCACTCTTATTTTTTTTGTCTGTAAGGTAATACGGTCTATTTTGCACCCTATAATACAAATGATTCAACCACAAAGCCTAACCGCCGTAATCCCATAAACATACATTATAACCTCCATAGTATTTTAACCCCATAACCCTTTAAGCCCCGATTCACTCAAGTCTGTCATGGTTCGTAAATGGGTTAATAGATTAGTGAGAAGGAAGGAGCAACCAAGCAGAACATGAGTAAGAGTGGTAGATAACCGTAGAAAAATTAGGATTTTAATCAGATCCAGGTGTTATGTCTTTACTTAAGTCAATTCAAGTTATAAGGCAAACTCATCCACAAACTTCTCAGCCAATAAAAACAACTTCAAGTCATAAATATTGAGGAGCTTTCAATTTCAGTTGCTTAGAAATAAGAAAAGAAATGTAGAGCGGTTAAAGAGTATGATCATGAGCTGGCAGGATTCGAACTCGGAACGTCTGGCGCGGTAGACAAGCACGCTACTTATTCGACTATCGAGGCTGTCAAATTTGATCAACAGCCATTGATTTTATGCCACTTTTACAATACTTTTGCCCCACTGTGCGCCGTAAGCAGCATACCTACTCCAATGGGTGTTTACTGTGTAAATTCAGATGTCAGCAGTGTCTGAGCGGCCATGCTAGAATAAATATACGTAAAAGAGAATTGTACTCAGGATTGAGAGACATCACAACAACATCATATTGAAAAAATTCAATTTACCACTGGGTTCCTGCAAAACTCAGGCAACACTGAGAAGCTTTAATCGTTGTTGTTCAGTTACTCAACTAAGCTTTGCATGCATTCTCTCTCGCCATATGTTTTCGATTTTCTGCTATGCAGTGCAACGTCATAAATTTAACTGAGTTATGGAAGTTTGTTTTTCTCTTTCTTTTTTTTTGTTGGTTTTTTTTTTGCTGTTTCTTTTTTGCCGTTTATTGCGAAAGCTTATGAAGCATGCTTCTGGGGATTTGCTTTTAATTTTTATTGTAAGCTTTTGATTGTTAATTGCTAACCAGTAAAAGTTAGCAAATATGGCGACAAAAAAGTGGCACATGGTGAAAATAAAATTGTAGAGAATATATTTTTAGAAATAAAGAATTGGTATTAAGGAAAGTTTATGGAATATAAAAACAAAATTCGGTAGAGATAAAACTTCTCGAAAATTCGAACTTATATTAAAAATTGCTTGAGAGAAAGCTGTAAGAAATGTGCTTGTAGAGACTCAGTGGGAGAAGTGGTTGGTGGGGTCAAACGGAATATATTTATCTTATTTTATTCAAGCTTGGTTCAAGTTTTTGAGTTAAGTTGAATTATTATTACTATTGTCAAGCTTTTCTCCTATAAATTGCTGCTAAGCTTTTGAAATTTTTTTTAGTTTTTTTCCAAAGTTTTCTCTTTTCCAGAGACCTAGAAAGATGTCACTTCTTAATTAAAGCTTTCAAGCACTTCAAAATTTAAGCCCTTTTTCAAAGCTTCTGTCTTTTCCAGAGACATACAAAGATGCCACTTCTTAGTTAAAGCTTTCAAGAACTACAAAATTTAAGCTTTTTTTCAAAGCTTCCTCTTTCGCAGAAACCTACTAAGATGCTTCTCCTTAACTAAAGACCTACAAAGATTCTACTTCTTAATTAAAGCTTTCAAACACTTCAAAATTTAAGCTCTTTTTCAAAGCTTTTTCTTTTCTTCAAAATTTAACCTCTTTTTTAAAGCTTTCTCTTTTCCAGAGACCTACAAAAATGCCACTCCGTAAATAAAGCTTTCAAGAACTAAAAAATTTAAGCTTTTTTTCAAAGCTTCCTCTTCTACAGAGACCTACTTAAATGCCACTTTTTAATTAAACCGTTCAAGCACTTCAAAATTTGAGCTTTTTTCAAAGCTTTTTCTTTTCCTTCAAAATTTAAACTCTTTTTCAAAGTTTTATCTTTTCCTACTAGAGACCTACAAAGATGCCACTTCTTAGTTAAAGCTTTCAAGCACTTCAAAATTTAAGCTTTTTTCAAAGCTTTATCTCTTCCAGAGACCTACAAAGATTCCACTTCTTGATTCAAGCATTCAAGCACTTCAAAATTTAAGATCTTTTTCAAAGCTTTCTGTTTTCCTTCAAAATTTTAACTCTTTTTCAAAGCTTTATCTTTTCCAGAGACCTACAAAAATGCCACTTATTAGTTAAAGCTCTCAAGCACTTCAAAATTTAAGCTTTTTCCAAAACTTTCTCTTTTCCAGAGACCTACTAAGATGGTACTTCTCAGTTAAAGCTTTCAAGCACTGAAAGATTCAAGCTCTTTTTCAAAGCTTTTTCTTTTCCTTCAAATCTAAGCTCTTTTTCAAAACGTTCCCTTTTCCAGAGACCTACTAAGATGCCACTTCTTAATTAAAGCCTATAAGCACTTCAAATTTTGTGCCTCTTTACATTCACTGAATCGCCGTCAAGCTTTAAGCTTTCCAATCTCACACTGAACTCAAAAATTGAACAGAATTCAATAGAAAATGCATAAAATTTTATCTCGCACATAAAGTAGAGAAAAAAAAACAAAAATCGAAATAAAAAAAACAAACAAATTGTGACGGAAGAAGTCGACCGACCAAACACTAAAGACCGTTAGTGTTAGATAGCGTTAGAAAGTATGAATAAATGCGCTAAAAAGGAAAAGCAGTGTCATAAAAAATTGGCAACGCTTCACAGCGCGTTCGCTGCGCGGTTAAAATGCCACTTTGAGGCCCCTAACGATGTCCAGTTTTTAGGTATCTTTCTCCTTTTCCTCGCCCCATCTCTTTGGTTTATTTGTTTTTTTTTTTTTTTAACTACTGTGTTGCTCTCTAGAGAGCCCAAATAACGAGCCGGATTTTTGTGGCACACTCCGTCACCGGATGCGTGCCTAGCACTGAGCGGCTGGATGATAACGATAACCCGTTCGTTTGTGTTGTTGATGTTGTTGCTGATAATGATGATGTTGTTGCTGCGACCGCTGTTGATGATGACTATGAGGACGATGACGATGACGATGACGTTGTTGATGAAGCGTTTGTTGGCAACACACACACAACAACACAGCATTGCCAGACATGCGTTTTATTTTTTTGTTGTTTTTTGTTTGCTCAGAATTTTTTGTTGTTTTTTATTGTTGTTGTTGTTGGTGTTGTTGTTGTTGTTGTTGTTGCTGTTGTTGTTGTCGCTGTTGTTGTAAATTCCTTTGATACCCATCTAATGTGCGTTTTTGTAAAGGATCTGCGAGCGCCGTGCTTTTTTTTTTTTTGTCGTCCATTGTTGTTAGATTTCGATGTTGTTGCTTTCAAAGCTTTTGTTATTGCTGCTACTGTTGTTGTTGTTGTTGTTGTTGTTTTCTCTACTGCTGCATTGAACGTCATTCGTACGGCGTTAATTGCTGTCATTCATTTAGCGCTGCTTATCCTGCAAAGGACATCATCGTTAAAAATAATGATTATGCGTGGCTTTTTTCAATTCACTCACACACTCTTGTTATGTTGCTGTTGTTGTTGTTGTCGTTGTTGTTGTAATTTTTGTTGTTATTGTTGTTTTTGTTATCCTTGTTGGTGCTGTTGCTTAATGCTGGCTTTATTTGTGTTGAACAGACTATTTTTTAGATTTTTTTTTTGCTGTTGACTTTATTTTCAAAATGGCACAAAAGTTTCCCAATTTTTTTGAGCAAAAAAATGTCTACAATTATATTACCGGCTTACAGTGGCGGATCTAGGATTCGCCAGAGGGGGGGGGGGATCTGAAACTACAGTTTTGTATCCCAAGGGAGGCTGAAACGTCATTTTGGGCTTTTTTCATTTTTTTCCCATACAAAAAATTCTCCAAAGGGGGTGGGGGGATAAAGCCCTTTCAGTCTGTATGTAGGTCCGCCACTGCCAGCTGATGCAGTTCACTCTTTGATAGTTACTAAAACATCTTTTATATCCATTTTGTTCTTTAGAATTTATTGTATAAATTTCTTATATTCCATTTTGTGTCCCAAAATGCCCCAACCACTTCGTTTACTTGATTTAATTCAGTCCTTACTCACTTTACCTCCAGAAGCTTAACCCACCTTAACCAATTAATTCACGAGCAACCGCTCCACGAACAACGCGTGACTGTTTGGGCTGGAATTTGTGCGGAAAGGATCATTGGAGCAGCCGTAACTGTGAATGGAGACCATTATCGGACTATGATAACAAATTTTTTTTAATCCCAATTCTGACTTATAGCGACAACATTTGGTTCCAACAGAACGACGCCACAGCTCACACAGCCCGAGTCACAATCGCTTTATTTTGTCCTTTTGTTTCCCGGTCGCCCAATTTCGAAAAATGGTGATTTTGACTGGCCTCCGTGATCGCCCGACTTAACCCCTCCCGACTTCTTCCTTTAAGGTTCTTTGGGGAAGGTCAAAGTTTATGTCAACAAGACTTGGGATGACTTGAAAGACAATATTCGACATGAAATGGTAGCCGCTATTGAGCCCGAAACATTACGAAATGTACTGGAAAATGCGGAAAAACGAACACATTGCGGCGACAATTTTGTTTTTTTGATTATTACCGAAAAACATTCCGAAGCTTTAAATGGTCCAACCTGTACCAGTCTTATCAGTCTCTTTGGTAGAAGGCCCATATGCTGGAGAGCCTGATCAGACAACAACGACCCTGAGTGCTTAAATGACGTTAGAAGTTCTAGTCCTTGGGAACGGATAACTTTTGTGAATTTTTATGTTCCGACGCGATAGTATTTTATTATCTGTGGTGTTTCACAGGAAAAGGGGCCTTATCTTCCCGTAATAAAAGTTCGTTTTTTGCATTTCTTAAAATTACATAATATTTGGAACAAAAAGACACCTCAATCGCCAAAAAAATTAAAAATTTTCAGAAGCTTTCTGAATTTCTAGCATAAAAATCTCAATTTTTGAGATATTGATGTTCAAAGTTTGACAATTGAAAGGGTCCTTAACTTCCCCATTTGAAATAAATGGTGGAAGATAAGGTTTCATTTCTTTAACGAGGTACAGGTTGACGAAAATCCTTTTTTTTTATTTCTGTTTTAATACTCGACTTAAAATCGATTGTAAAATGCTCAGAACATGTCTGGGCAGTATTAACACCCTTAACCTCAAAACCGATCAAAATTTACGCAAACGTCTTTTTTTAACTCTCCTGAAAAATTTGGTCTGGGAAGGCCGAATCCCTTCTAACATGAAATATTGCATTGAAAACAAATTTGAGCTTTAGGCCAAGTATATTGACAACAAGACAACATGAAGACAAAGAAGGCAACAACCAACAACGACAACAACAACGGCTCTGTATAGAGCAAATCACACAGCTTGACTATACAGACTGTTTAGTGGCCGCTACACCAACTCATCAGTAGTCTTTGCATGACTTTTCACTGTGATCCACTCAAGCTACTTAGGTTCTACTTATACTGCCAAATATGCCGGGAAAGTTACCCGGAATTTATTTTTGACAGAGAGAACTCTGTTTAAAGCTCAAATTTGTTTTCAATTTAAAATAATGAAAGGTCATATGCAAATATGAATCTGAAATATTACACCTAAAGCTTTGAAAGTTTATCTGTTTCCACTAAAACACTTCGTTCCAATTCCAAAACGTTTCCATTCCATTGAGAATATGGAACTGGAAAGAATTGGCACTTGCCTTGTGTCTAGCCGACTTTCCATCTATTCGGCTCGAGCTCCTGCCACTTTCTGTCACTTCAGTACTTTAAAATCCTAAACTTTATTGTCATCCATTTGAATTTCTTTTTCTAGCCCATTCCATTTCAATGCCCACTGTTTCAAAAAATAACTAACAATGAACTTATGCCAAAACGTTTCCAGAGACCACAAGCGGCATGCACCCGACTAGAATGTCCATAAATTTATTTATTTCATTTTTGCTGATTTGCAGCGCATTTTATAAGAATTCCCAAAGGACATTTTTGGTCATCAACGTATATTTGTGTGTGTGTGTGCGTGTGTGTGGGTGAGAACATACCCAGTCGGAAAGATCGTAAGGTGCTTACTAAATAATGCATGTTTTTCTTTAGGTCAGACATGAGCTTCCAGAAGCTTCCAATTGGCCCAGTTGGCCCAGCTACAAATTTGTTGTATTTTATGAAATTTGTGTTTGCATATTTGTAAAAACAACAACACGTACAAAAAACAACAACAACAACAACAAAGCCGACGTTCAGTACATTTTTAACTCGCTTTAACAACAACAATTGCATAGAAAGGCAACAAAAACAATGTTTCACTGAGCTGAGGCTGAGCTTGAGATGATTGTCCCGTTATTTGCGTAACACAAAAAAACCACACATGATTTGTTTTTGTTTTGCACATCAATTTTGTTAGATACATACTGAAATAGAAACTCAGTCTTGTCGAGTGCTTTGACAATTTTTTTCTTGTTTATTTCTTTTTTACATCGATGAGCAAAAGCAATAATGAGGACAATTTTGTGTTTGTTTAGAAAAAAAAAAAAACATTGGCGCACCAATTTATTTTGCTGCTCATGCCTGCTTTAGCTTATGGTGGAAAACAGGATCATGCGACAGTAAGTTAATTGTTTGTTACATTAAGAGCACCTTACGTCTTCGCTCACGATTGCAACTACAAAAGGAAGGCGCGGTCTTCATGACGATCATGTCTTCGTGTGATCATTTCCATATGTACTTTATTTCGTAAAGTAAGAGACATGCAGCGGCATGATGACATAACGATATTTGATTAACGTTACGAAGATATGAAGTGTAGCAAAAATCAAATCGAGAAAAAACGAGTGAAGGAAAAACGTATCCGCGGTACAGTAACATTAGGCTTGGGTAGTTAATGAACGAACTAGTTGAATTGAACGATTCACGCTCATGAACTATGTGAACTTGTTCAGTGTTTCTCGTTCTTAACGTTCATTTCAGTTCAATTGTTTTTACAGCGAGTAGAACCAAAACGAACGAGAGCAAATATAACTAAATTTACCAAGCTATGGTTTGAGTCCTTGGTTTGTCCAAGCGTACTAAAAGACCTAGCGAACTAAAAGAAAGAACGAGAAGAACGAACTAAAAGAACTAATGAACTAAAATAACGAACGACATATAACATACAACGAACAAAAAGAACGAACGAACTAAATGAACGAACTGGTTCATTACATACGATTGAACTAAAAAGAGCGATCTTTGTGGTGAAATAAAATGCCCAGTAACATCATTTGTGGATTAATTCCTTCTGGCAAATATTTCATTTATTCATTTTTACCAACCCGTTCTGGTTTTTAATTTCTCGTTTTCAACGTCAAAACGTAACTGGCACATAAAAAAACCAATAAAAACATGAAAGAAAGTGAAAAGAAAGCGAAAAAATAAATACGATCCGTGGCCTTACGTTAACCTTCTTTTGTAAGTGAAAACGTAAGCAGTGCTTATACCCCTTTTACATTGGTCAAGACTTGAATTTAATTCTTTGCTATTCCCTTTTAAGCTCACCCTCTTTTACATTGATATCCACGTCTTTCATCAACAAACTCACAGACTTGATTTCAAGTCTTGACCAATGTAAAAGAGGTCTTACAATTTCCGTTGCGAAGAAGGTTTAAATGGATAGTCGTATATCACTACAGTACGGGTACCTTACGTTTTTATGCCTACATCCTACCTATTAAATAAAGTGCATTAAAATGGAAACACGAACAATTCCGATCGTCGGGAGTACATACCCTGCACTTTATTTTAGTATAGGAAAATGTTAGTACCTACGCATGATGCTTTTTGTACTTTACAGAAGTAAGCTAACTAGAGGCGGCCATGCCTTTGTAAAAGTAATGGGGATACAGAAGGGACGTTTGCATGCCTCGCAGACGAAATGTAAGTAGGCTACAAAACATTATAGATGGATGGTTTTTCCCACTGGGTAGGCGCAGAGCACAAGCACACAAGCTCAGACACACACACACACACACACATACACAAACAAATGCAAATAATTCTATGTATTTAACAAATTATGACGCGTCGTTCTTCATAGTCATTTGCTACAACAACCACAATAACAACAACAACAACAACAACAACAACAACAACAACAACAACAACAACAACAACAACAACAACAACAACAACAACGTCAATTCATTTATTCATTATGATTGCAAGGATATCCTTTATTGTTATATTTTGGCTCATTTTGCTGTTGTTGTTGTTCTTGCTGTTGCCGCCGCTGCTGGACCCTTTACAAATCCAATTTAGAAGCTAAGCTTCAGCTTTTGCGTTTATTGATTTTCTGCGTTTTGCCCTTTTTTCGCATCCTTTTTTGCTATGTATAAGCATTTTATTTTTGTTCTATTTTGTTATTCAAGAATATTTTGGGGTTTTTTTTTGTGTATGCAGCGCATCCTTTTGAGGCTTTATGAAATTTTCACTCGCCCGGACCATTGGGAAACACTGTCCAAGTGGGAATTCATAGCTTTCGTTTTTTCTGTTACGTCGACTATGTCGATTGTCGGGCTTTAATCGTGCATTCAAGGATTTAGCCAAAAAATTTAATATTAATATTTATTTATTTTTCTTTTCTTTTTTTTTTTTTGTTGAGGGTTGCGCTGAGTTGGCTGAATGAATGAATGAATGACTGAATGAATGAATGAATAAATGAATGCATGTTTGTGTGGCTCTTCTGTGTGTCTTTTCTGAGTCTATGCATGTGTGTCTATGTGTGCCTGTGGGTGTGCACCGCTATTGGGTTATTTGTAGGGTTTTTAAATCCTTGTGAATTATTAAAGGATTTTCGTAAGGGTATCAGCAAATGATGTTAAGCATTATTTCGTTTCGTTTCGTTTCGTTTTTTTTATGGCAAATGGATTTATAGCAAATTGTTTTGCTATCCATAAAGCGTGGAAAATGTCATTCTAACGAAAAAAAAATGCCTCGTTTATAACTGTAAGTTGAGCAAGGATTCATACGCTAGTTGTGCCTTCTTGCAACTTATGGCTTTTCTTAAATTTATTTTTTTAATGTTATACGATCAATCGTTTAAAATTTATGGGCTCTTCTGCTATTTAATGTGTTGCTTTAGAGAATTTCAAAATTAGCCTTAAGTTTTATGGAACAATTTTAAATAGCCTGGGTAAAGCCGGGCATATGTTTCTCTTGCTTCATTTTGCACTTATTACTTGTGATAATGATGATAGTTTTTACTCTCTAAGAAAAAAGAACCTTCGGAAAAAAATAACAACAAAACATACTTTAAATAACAAAAGCTTTTCAAAAGCTTTTCAATACTAAAATAACCCCCGATACAGTTAATTTTGCGTGCATCTAAATTACAAACGAGATTTTACGTGACATTGAAAAAGCTTAAAACAATAAAAAAAGCAAAAAACAAAACAACAATAGCGGGGACTAAAAAGATTAAAAAAAAAAATAATATTCACAGCTGTTGAAACAACGAAAAATTTTTGGAGAGAAAATAAAACGATAAAACGATAAAACGCTTTATATTTTTCTTAACGGGTTGATCGGTTGAAGTTTTGTCTGAAAAGTATTACGAGGCTAATAAATTGTTTTTGTTGACAACTTAGAAGAATAGCAGAAAATATTTCAAGGTTATTACAACAGCTTAAAGCTTAAAATATTATATCAAGAATGCGGCATTTTGCCCAATTTTATGAAATGAACTTAAAGTCTTGTTGAAAGGATTAAGACGATTTTTCTATATTATTTGAATTTTTTTTTTATTTATTTATTTTTTTTTTTTTTTTTGTCTTTATATGAACTACTATCTACACCAAACATGCCCACGTAGTTGCCCGCGTGGCCCTCATACAAATTTTTTTCTAACTTAATTTTGTCTTTGCGATGAGCCAAAATCAAAGAACGTCTGCAAAAAACAACAACACAAACCGCACTCGTTTAGTGTTCAGCACATTTTTCAATAAACTTTACAAAAACAAATGCATGCAAAGCCAAAATAAAAAAACGCACACTCGATGATGTCGATGCTGAAACTGATTGTCCCGTTACTTGTATGTCGAACATTTGAGTTTTTTTTTTAAGCATTGGCCAGCGCATAAAATTTCTTGGGCATCACTGATCTACACCCTGATCACCTCACCAGGTAGATGGACTCATATGATTTGTAAAAGTGCCAATATAACAAATGGTTTCGAGTATTATTTGATCGTAGATAATGAAAGACCTTATATGGAGGATTCTTTATCACGTCAATTAAAAAAAATAAAAAAATATGTGTGTGGCCACCACGCACGGTAGAAGTGAAACTTTAACCCAAAAAAGTTGATTTTTAAGTGGTTAATTGATTTACTCTTTAATATAGATTTACTAAAAAAATTTCATATAATGGCAAGAGTAAATTAAATCCGACCGACCCCCATTACTTTTGCAAAAGGAACATTTTTTCCTTGTGGTGTCTACTTCCTCCGACCACTCCTAAGGAGGTTCGTATACAAATTTTATGATTTTTTGTATTTATTTCCTACACCTGAAAATGGGGGCTTTAAGGGAGGGCCGGAGGCGATTAATATGTATGACCGACGCCGACCATAGACAGCGCAGAATATACGCTGATTGGGTACTAGAACAATGAGTATCAGAGACCTGCAATTATTCTTGTTTTTGAGTCATTGGTTGACTAACACAAGAATGAGTGTTAGTGGATTTAAGTCAAAGAAGAATTTGCACTCATACTCGTTCGCTCACTTTACACAAAGCAAAAAAGAATAAGTTATCTGCTGATATCAACCGGTGCAGTGCTCAACTCTCTCATTGACTCAATGTATTTATTTTGTATACCGTAATGACTCACAACACCAATAAACACAATGAGTTCAGTGCAATGACTTAAGTGCTTACAGTCATTTTTAGTTCAGCTTTCTTATTATTTGAATTTTTTTGACACAAACTATAATTGTTTTGCAAAAAGCATAAAGCACAATACAAAATAATACTCAACCCATTAATTTTCTCACACGAAAAAGGTAAGAAATCAGCAAAAAGAATAAGCAAAGGCAAAACACAAAATAATACTCAACTCACTCATACTTATTTTCCTCTCACATGAACAAGTGAGTCACATAAGATGATTAACCCAGAACCAATAGAGTAATAATTTGTCGACACACATGTGTGTAGACGTACTATGAGTATTTTTGGATTTTGGTGGGAATGAGTCAAAGTATTTTGTCGAGTTGGTATAAGTACATATTTGCACCAATAGTCATGACTCATGACCGGGTATGGGCACCACTACATTTAAAACTTCTGCGTTGTTTCTGTGTTTGTCTTTTGACTTTGATTTGTTGTTGCATTTTGTTTAGCTACATAAGCCTTTGCTCTCAATTCTTATTCTCATCGCTCCCAGAGCGCTCTCTGCCCATACCCGCTTATGACTTAAGTATAATAATTTCATTAGTACACTGAAAAAAAAAGTTAGCTTAAAATTAAACATAATGTGTTCACAAAATGTGTTGTTGATTTGACTTTTTTTTCATATGTTTTTCAAAATTTTTAAATACATTTGCTCTTACTTTGACGAAATTTGTTGCAAGCTATTTTTTAAACACAAATATCGTCAAATTAATAACAATTGTCGTCAATTTTAAAACATTTTTTTTTTTCAGTGTACTCATTGCAGATCTTTGATGCATATTAAATGCTTTTCGAATAATTTTTCGAAGCAAATTTTTTTCAGCGATGAGGCCTTTTTCGCCCTAGCTAAATTTTCAGCGTATATGGGACTCTGAAAATCTCCAAGTGATTGTAAAGAAGCCATTGCATCCTGACTGTATGGTTTGCATTATGGTCTGGTGATGTCATTGGTCCGTATTTTTCCTGAAAACGATCAAGGATCAATCGTTACAGTCAATTCAGAGTACTATGGCCCAAGGGCTTAGCCAGGGGGTAAGGGGGGGGGGGTGCAACTGCCCCCTAAATCTGAGATTTTTTATTTAATCGATGGCTTTGAAAGTACTTTCTATACACAAAGGGAAAAAAATATTAAATTTATCCAAAAACTTTTTAATTTATCCAAAAAGCGAGTCATTTTTGCACCAATAACGCATTTATTTAAATCGACTACGTAAATATTTAAAATTTATTTAAATACTTTTTTAATTAAATAAAATATTAAAACATTAAAACAGAATTAATAAAAACTAGTAAGAAATAATCTTCGACTGGGCTGAAGTTAAAATACCCCCACGGCCGAACCAAAGTATATTCAAAGTTTTAAGCAATCAATAAAATGTTTATCTGTAAAAACGTTTTCGTTATATTTTTAACAGTTTTTGTTTTTTGCTTTGGTTTTTTGATAAAATGGCTTTGTATGGGAGGTGGGCGTGGTTTTCACCCAATTTGGTTGAATTCCATACACATAGTACACGTTATATATCAAAGTTCATATGCAATTGATTTTTGTGGATTTTAGAGAAATTTTACCTTTTTGATAAAGTCACTTTGTATGGGAGGTAGGTGTGGTTTTCATCCGATTTGGTTGAATTTCATACTTAGAGTGTATTTTGAACATAAAAACTCATATGCTCAAATTGGAAGTCCATATATTCATTTTTGTTGAATTCTAAGAGATTTAACCGTTTTGATAAAGTCACTTTGTATGAGAGGTAGGCGTGGTTTTCATCCGATTTGGCTCATTTACGAACTTAACGTTCATTTTTTAGATAAAAGCTTTAATATTGAATTTCGTGATGATAGCTTTAAAATTACGGCTGTAATCGTGATCACAGACAGACAGACAGACGGACAGACAGACGGACATGACTAAATCAACTCGGGTGGTGATGCTGATCAAGAATATATATACTTTTCTATACCTACCACGCCTCCTTATGGGCGTTACAAACGGAGTGACAAAATTAATATGCCCCCATTTACTTTTTTTAAACGTGGGGGTATAAATATATTAAAATTATGCACGAATGTATTTAAATATCTTTGAAATATTTACTATTTGAAAATAAAACTATCGCATTTAAGGAAAATTTATATAAAAATATTGAAATTGAAAAACGATTTATGTGAATATTTCCCACGATCTGCATCCATATCAAACGCCATTTAGTGGTATATTTTATTTTCTTTTTGTGAAAAAATGATTTGTGAGTCCGGCGATTCATGATGAAATCATGTAGAGTGGAATGAAATTCTTGAGAAAATACCAAGTTGTCACTCCACCTTACATGAATTCATCATGCATCGCACTCACCACCGCACTCAAAAATCATATTTGCCAAATATCCATGCTATATTACCCTTGCAACATTAACTAAATGAGAACTATAAGAAACCTGCAACTGCTGGTACGAAGAAACCAGCTTGGCAGCTGTATGGAATATGTGTGTGGCATAAATAAAATTTAAATACGGGGAAAAAACGAGTTGTAAGGAAAATATTTGATTTATCCACGTAAATATTTAACTGAAATATATACTCAGGCGAGGATAATGTTAATATGCGTTATTTCCCTTAGTGTACGTAATTCCTTTTTAACATGTGGTTTTTCCTTTTTCTTTTCTTTGAAACTAGATATGATAAAGATATGAAAGATATGGTAAAAAAAATCTATAAGGTTTTGCCCCTTCCCCCTAATTTTCATCCTGCCTATGCCCTTGCTATGGCCGTATGTTAACCGATTTCTTTTTCACCTGATATTTATGATTTGGATCTGGACGTTATGTGGTTTCAACAATATGCGGCCAGAAGTTACACAACAGCACCAATTTGGAAGCTTTGTTGCAACAGAAATTTCCATTACGACTTATTTCAAGATTTGGTGATATCTATTGGCTTCCAAAATCGTGCGATTTGACGCCTCTGGCCTTTTGTTGTGGGGCTAAGCAAAACATCATTTTTACGTTATAACAACATTCTTGTGTGTCGTGATGCATCCATGTTTCGTCTAAGGTTACGAATGGCACGAAAACTCCTTCGGATTGCGATTATACAACGCTAAGCCCTTGTTTGAATTGGTCACAAGGCTGCGCTTATGGTCGTGGCTATGTTTAGGTTTCATAGTCTTCTGGATTGGTTACAATTAATATTCCAAAAAGAATTTGATTTCACAATGCATTTTAGTCATATCAAAATTGAAATTTTAATTGCATTGAAATAAAATTCGATACAAAATCAATGTGAAGAACATGAATATTTCCATTAAAATTTGGCATCACTTTAACTTTCCTAATGAATTCGCCACCATTTCTCTCGCTAATAAGAGAGCACAATGTGAGCGGCAAACTGAAAATTGTTAGGGTCTCATATTCTCTGTATTCTAATGGCTGATGTCACTCGAGCTTTAATGAGCAAACATTAGCACGAGTGATGACTGTTAAATAATTTTTGAGAGCAAACATTGATGTGGCAACTATTCACACAGCTAAACAGAAAGTTTCTGGTTTTATATTTCAATTCTTATTTTCTGATTTATGCTGAATTCTAAAATAAGGTCCCCTCGACATTGGAGGTCAAGTAATTCTATGGAGTACACCCTCTACTGCAATTATGCGATTGAATTGAAGGTCAGCAGCGTTAATTAGATAACAAATACTCTTATTACTCTTGACATTTTTCTTATCTGTCTCTCTCTCTTAATAAAAATTTTTTTTGTGTGCTTTTTCATTAATATTTTCTGCTGATACATACTTTTGTAGCCGATTGAATAAGAATTTTATTTCTCCAGGCATTGCAATTTTTTTATTTTCATTTTTTTTTTTTCATTAAAGACCTCATTAGGAAAATCCCAAAGGATTCTTCAACATTGACAGAGCAAATGAATGAATGAATGATAGAAGAAAAGGAGAACGGAAGAAAGGAATTCCCTTGAAAATTAGCAAATCAATAAGCAACCGCATTGTTTCTCAGACACCCGTTCTCTTTCACTCTCCCACTGACAGCAACAACTGTGTTGTTTAACCATCATCTATCGCCACCACCGTAACCACCAACCGCTGTGGTACCCAATGGGGCACCTCGGCTTGTTGGAGTCCGCTGAGTCCAACGTTTGCATTTAAACAATTCAAAAAATCAAGCGCACCAAATGTCGTTTTGTCTGGCCAACCAAGCAGCGAAACAGCGAAACAGCTGTATTTCTGTCTGTCTGTATGTCGTCTTGTTATCTGTTTGACTAACTGTCTGTGTGCAGGGCTCTAAAACAACGTCTCTCCTGCGCTATTCTATGCGTCGATGTCGTGTCGTCTGTACGCTCATCCATCCAAATCAATTGATTGCTATCTGTTCGCTGTCGTTTCAGTTGTAGTACTTGTAGGTACTTTAACCACAACAACTACAACAACAACAATGACAACAATAGCTGTAACTAGCAGCACATCAGGTCTTCAGTACCTTATTTTGGTTCACCACAGGACGTCTTTTCATCGATAATAAATCATGCTTTGATAAGCACTGCAAGCCACATTCTTTGAACCACAATTAAATTAGTTAAGCACAGCGCATCACGTGATCAGCCAAAAACAAAAAAAAAAGGTCTAATGAAAAAAAAAAAAAAAAGTAATAAACCAAATGAAACCCACGCACAACTAGGTGTAAATTGAATGGAGAATGTTTTGGAAAAACTTAATTGAAAGTAGCGGCACATCATTTACATTCAATGTGTGATGGGGACCTCTTTAGACTCTAGTGTCAAAATTAGAGGAGGATTTTCCTTTGACTTTACATGGCGAGCACGCTTAACCCTAATCATCTTTTTTACTATCAATCATTTTCTATCAAAAATATTCTTGGTACGAAGTTTTTATGCACACAATAACGTCAGGGTTGCTTTTTTCTACACACAACTGTACTTTAGCGATCAAATGTTTGCTAGTTCTAAGCTTTTAAGAATACATTTTACTATTATTAAATGAACAACAGATAAAGTTTATTTTTCTTAAATATTCACGCGCCTTTCTATCGTTTTAAAAAAAAAATTGACATCCGAAACTTTTTTACATTCACGCGAATTAACACTAACATCTGGGCAATCTGGTGACTCCTCTGACCCGACATGTGCGGTATATCTAGAGCATAGTTCTAATCAAATAAAAAAAAATAGGTGATCATTTCTTTGCATCACCAAATAAACAAAAACATACTCAAAATATTCTAAATATTTTCCCATAACTGTTTGTACATAAACGTATCTATATGTTCGAATTTTATTTTTACAGAAAATTTGCTTTTTCTGTTTGATAACGAATCGGCAAGATGCAATGTTTATAGGGGAGATTGGTTGTCAAGCGATGTTTATTTGCAATTTCATCAAACTTTTTAATATTCTTTTACACAAACAATTTTGTTTAATTTTCGAAAACAAAATTTGGTATGAACCTGAAGCAATTTGTTGTTTCTAACTTGAGTTGAATCAACTCAATTGGTTTTGAAAGAAATACTAAATTTTTATACCTAGAGAAATGGTACAGTCCAGTGCAATGTATTTTGTAGAGATAATAATTTTAAGTGTTAGTCATACAATAAAATATTTAATATATTTTTTTTCGTCAACATAGGGGCTTTAACAAAATTTCGTCTGAGAAGTGTGAGACACATTATTTTCCAAACATCTAAAAATTTGTGAATACCTTAGGGGGCATTTTGGGTCAAAGGAAGGAATAACCAAACATACAGGCTATAGATTTTTTTTGTTTGCTAGGTTACACCTCTATTAGCCCCCAAAATATGTGCAAAATGTTGATTCTATCCGAAGCCTAGTTGCTGAAATGTGGACTTTTCCCCAATTGCCCTTTCCAATGGCTTTAGGGTTAAGAAAATCTTTATTTAATTTAAGATGACCTTCTTTATCAAATTTCAAAGACTAATTGTTGATCTCGAGATCAAGTTAGTGAATGAAGAAAACAACTCACAACAACAACAGCACTGTATAGAGTAATCACACAGCAGACTAGACAGCTGGTCGCTACGCCAACTCATCAGTTGACTTGTATGATATTCGCTGTGATCTACTCACTACTTTACTACTTTATTTTAACTAAATCTGTGAAATTGTCGAAAAAGTTACCATGAATTTTTCGGCCGAAAACAAATTATTAGTTACTAAAGGTCTTATCTACTTTTGTTGCATACCATTAAGGGAAAACCCAATCGCATTATACTAAAAAAAAAAATATAAAAATAAAAAATAAAAAAAATACAAAATCAGCCCTTGAAAGGACTTTGACAGAATTTCTTAGGATCAAATTGAGTTGTGTGTGTTATTAAATGTTTGTACAAAATTGATCGAGAACTGGACCTACTAGTTTTATGCCGACTCCGTGCACGTTCTGAAGAAGCTTTTCATGGCATTATTTACTCTCTGAGGTTTGCCATTGTCTGCAGAGAGATGACGGCCGAACAGAAAAATTAATTCAATTAAAAAAACTTTCTGTGTTAGATGGAATTGAACCAGAGTTCTCCGATTTATGGGTACGACACTCTACCCACCGCGCCACGGCTGCCACGATCGTATGACACTATTAGGCAAAAATTCGTTGAAATAAAATTTAATTTTTGACATGACAACGTTACACCGCGAAGAATTCGAAAAAAAGTTGAAGAAAGTATTTTTCCAAAATCGACATCGGCGTTCCATGGAATTGTTACTCAATAAGTATAGGTGTTATGATGAAAGTAATGACCCAACCGTGAAGTTTAATTCTTTAATTTTATGCCAAAAATAAAAACAAAATTAAAGAAAACATCAGAATGTGAAGGGAGCTATCTAAGCAACGAAACTTCAACGTGCAACGTACGAACAATTTTATTTTAAGATAGAATAAAAATTTTTTTTTATTTTTATAATGAATTTCAAAAAATAAATTTTTGGAGTCACGAAACCGCAACAACAATGAAAAAACGTTGCATGGAATTATATGATTTTGATTTTGATTTTGATTTTGATTTTGATTTTGAGTTTGAGTTTGATTATGATTTTGATTTCGATTTGCGTTTGGATTTGGATTTGGATTTGGATTTGGATTTGGATTTGGATTTCGATTTGGATTTGAATTTGGACTTGGATTTGGATTTTGGTTTTGATTTGAGTTTGATTTAAGTTTGAGTTTGAGTGTTACATTGAGTTTGAGTTCGAGTTTTTGTTTGAGTTTGAGCTCGAGTTTGTGTTTGATTTTGATTTTGATTTGGATTTTGATTTTGATTTTGACTTTGATTTTGATTTTGATTTTGATTTTGATTTTGATTTTGATTTTGATTTTGATTTTGATTTTGATGTTGATTTTGATTTTGATTTTGATTTTGATTTTGATTTTGATTTTGATTTTGATTTTGATTTTGATTTGGATTTTGATTTTGATTTTGATTTTGATTTTGATTTTGATTTTGATGTTGATGTTGGTTTTGATTTTGATTTTGATTTTGATTTTGATTTTGATTTTGATTTTGATTTTGATTTTGATTTCGATTTTAATTTTTAATATGGGTTTAATTTTGAGTTTAAGTTAGCGTTTGAGTTTGAGTTTGAGTTTGAGTTTGAGTTAGAGTTTGAGTTTGAGTTTGAGTTTAAGTTTGAGTTTTTGAATTTGAGTTTGAGTTTGAGTTTGAGTTTCAGTTTGAGTTTGAATTTGAGTTTGAGTTTGAGTTAGAGTTAGAGTTAAAGTTAAAGTTATAGTTAGAGTTATATATAGAATTAGAGTTAGAGTTATAATTTTGATTTTGATTTTGAGTTTGAGTTTGATTTTGATTTTGATTTGGTTTTTGTTTTTTGTTTTTGATTTTGATTTTGATTTTGATTTTGATTTTGATTTTGATTTTGATTTTGATTTTGATTTTGATTTTGATTTTGATTTTGATTTTGATTTTGATTTTGATTTTGATTTTGATTTTGATTTTGATTTTAATTTTAATTTTAATTTTGATTTTGATTTTGATTTTGATTTTGATTTTGATTTTGATTTTGATTTTGATTTTGATTTTGATTTTGATTTTGATTTTGATTTTGATTTTGATTTTAATTTTTAATATGGGGTTGATTTTGAGTTTAAGTTACCGTTTGAGTTTGAGTTTGAGTTTGAGTTTAAGTTCGAGTTTTTGAATTTCAGTTTGAGTTTGAGTTTGAGTTTGAATTTGAGCTTGAGTTTGAGTTTGAGTTTGAGTTTGAGTTTGAGTTTGAGTTTGAATTTGAGTTTGAGTTAGAGTAAGAGTTTGAGTTTGAATTTAAGTTAGAGTTAGAGTTAGAGATAGAGTTAGAGTTAGAGTTAGAGTTAGAGTTAGAGTTAGAGTTAGAGTTAGAGTTAGAGTTAGAGTTAGAGTTAGAGTTAGAGTTAGAGTTAGAGTTAGAGTTAGAGTTAGAGTTAGAGTTAGAGTTAGAGTTAGAGTTAGAGTTAGAGTTAGAGTTAGAGTTAGAGTTAGAGTTAGAGTTAGAGTTAGAGTTAGAGTTAGAGTTAGAGTTAGAGTTAGAGTTAGAGTTAGAGTTAGAGTTAGAGTTAGAGTTAGAGTTAGAGTTAGAGTTAGAGTTAGAGTTAGAGTTAGAGTTAGAGTTAGAGTTAGAGTTAGAGTTAGAGTTAGAGTTAGAGTTAGAGTTAGAGTTAGAGTTAGAGTTAGAGTTAGAGTTAGAGTTAGAGTTAGAGTTAGAGTTAGAGTTAGAGTTAGAGTTAGAGTTAGAGTTAGAGTTAGAGTTAGAGTTAGAGTTAGAGTTAGAGTTAGAGTTAGAGTTAGAGTTAGAGTTAGAGTTAGAGTTAGAGTTAGAGTTAGAGTTAGAGTTAGAGTTAGAGTTAGAGTTAGAGTTAGAGTTAGAGTTAGAGTTAGAGTTAGAGTTAGAGTTAGAGTTAGAGTTAGAGTTAGAGTTAGAGTTAGAGTTAGAGTTAGAGTTAGAGTTAGAGTTAGAGTTAGATTTAGATTTGGATTTGGATTTGGATTTGGATTTAGAGTTAGAGTTAGAGTTAGCGTTTGAGTTTGAGTTTGAGTTAGAGTTAGAGTTAGAGTTTGAATTTGAATTTGAATTTCGGTTTTGATTGTGAGTTTTGATTTTGATATTGATTTTGATTTTGATTTTGAGCTATTCTATGCATTGCATCACCTATCTTAAGAAATTCTAATAAAAATGGGTCTGGATATAAAGATTTTTTTTACGAAAAATTTTCTATACATTACATCATAATAGAATTAAGAAAACAAAGGAGAGGAAAAGATGGAAAAACAAAAATTTTTTAAAGTATAGGAAAAGGTTTTAAGCTTTTACTTAAAACATATCTAAAAATTATCTTTCGAATATAATTCATTCCACAAAATCAGAATCTGCTTTAAAACACCGTGTTACTGATAACTCTGCAATCAGAGTTAGTTAAATTTTACATTCGACAATTTTATCCGTTAATTAAAAAAAAAAACTCTAAAATTTTCACTGGAATGGGCAGTGGGAAGGATGCTCAACAATGATAGGATTCCTTTAGCAGCCAGCTCATATTAATTATTTCAGCTGTTTAAGAATATTTAAACATTTCTTATGATTTATATTTATTTTCTTACATATTAAAGAATGGTTTTTTTTTGTGACCAGAGTTCATAATGGTCCCATTTTAAATACTTTCTTTGATAAACTTTTGAATTTTTTGTTATAAATATAGAACTTAAACTAAAACTTAAAATCTAACGAATACGTCTTCATCACAAACACAACAATTTGATAAAATGTACAACTGCTTTAAGAGAGCACAAACTTCTGTTTAACCTTTCGGATCCGATGGCTCACACTTGACTTCAGTTAAAACGTCATTGAATGTTACAGACTTGACGCAATCACAACGCTGCAATTTCTTAGGCTGCATCTTGACTGCAAAACCAGCTACCAAGCTGACATAGACAAACACTGCAATGAGTGTGCCCAATAATGCACCCGCCAATGCATCTGACCAGTGATGCATATTGTCCATGATGCGACTGAGCGTGACAAACCAGCCCATTAGCACGCAACCGAGCTGCAGCAGCGGCTTCAGCAGCCTAGCGCCAAAACAGTGAACACCCAAGCGATGCTGGAAATAGAGTGCCAAGAAGACCATGCCATAGAAGCTCATGCTGGAGTGGCCACTTGGAAAGGATAGATGAACGCTGCGCAACATGCGTGCCGTCACACCGACGCCACCCAGACATGTGTACTGCTCAATGTAGGTACCAGCCAAGAGCGGATCGGCACAAGTTCTGCCATCCAATAGCTGCGGTTGACAAACGGCAAAGAAGTGCGGACGCAAGCGGCCAACGGTGGACTTGCCCAAAGACTTGAAGAAGCGCTCGCAGGCGTAGCCCAGCAGAAAGGCGGATACAATTTGATAGAATTGATGCAGTGACTTTCTTACCGACGGCTTGGCGACAACATCTTCATCACTTCCACTGCGATGCTGACGCCTAACGTTGACTAAATAATCGTACAACTCCACGCAAACTATCACCAGCAACGGCAAGTAGAGTCCAATGGCGTAGAGCATAGATTTCGAAACGGTACCCTCGTGATAAGGATAACGCAGCGTTGCATCGTCGCAGAAAAAACCGCGCTGTGTTACGGGGCGTCCCAATTGTGGACACATTTGTGCCAATACCAGCAGAATCACCAACAGCAGACAATCGCAGAGCACACGATACAGGCGCGATGACAGGAATTTTACAAAATGCATTTTCACTTTTAAATTCTATTTGAAATATATTAAAATATTTTGAAATATTTTGATTTTATAAATTTGAACTCTGTTCTTAACTCACACGCGCCTTTAGCGCGACTAATCTTCGAGCTAGACTAACTAACGGATCGTGTGTCAGGCACAATTAAGCTTGACTGCTAGTAACAACTAAATTATAGCTTCGCTTTATACTGTCGCTTTTGTTTATTATTGCAATATTTTTCATTTTTTTTATTTATTTTATTTTTAAAAAAACTTCGACAAAACAAACAGCTGCGTCACAAATTGAGGTGCTCTGCTGCTGTTTAAAGACGTGTCAGTTCAAAAATCACATAAAGCAATAATACGAGAAAAATTTTCATTAATAAACAATAACAAGTAAGTGAGGATTGTTGTGCGAATTAGAACTTTGAAAGAGTCGGCTCTGGGAACTGATAAAGAAAAGCCCGAATAGGCTATACGAAGCAGTTCACAATTGTTCTGAAATTTCTTTTGTGCATGTTTAACAGTCAAGGGAGAACGACTTTTGAATATAGACATTGTTAAAATAGCGGTTGTACTATTTTACAAATATGAACTTTTCTACTTTAAATTTTTTACCGTTGCAACTTAATTCGGGGTTATATCGATTTTGAAAGAGATAATGAAAAATCCTACCAATATGATACTGTTCAATGAGTCCTTTTTCTAGTTGAGAAAGACGTTATTTTTTATTAAAAATATAATTGAACTTTATTATTCAACATATTTGTTCCTTGCATTTAGTCTAATGATCCTTCAACATTTCGATACCTTTTGTATAGCACGGAAAGTCCAACTCTTGAAAATTTTTATCGGCTGTCATTCCACTTCTTCATTTGACATGCATCTTTATCTTTGATTCCATCTTTGAGCCATCTTTTAAGATTGGGAATAAGACAATGGTTACTAAGGGTCATATCTTTCAACATTTCGATACCTTTTGTAGAGCCCGGTTAGTCCAACACTTCAAAATTCATATCGGTTGTCATTTAACTTCTTCATTTGATATGCATCTTTATCCCGTGAGCCATCTTTTAAGATTAAGACTAAAATAATGGACACTAAGGGTCATAAATGGAGAATATGTTGGATGGTGAAGTCATTTAAACCTTAATTTGCTGAATTTTGCCATTACTTTAATGTTATTTAATGTAAATGTGCAATCCAATGTAAATGTGGTCATTTTGCCTTGAATGTATCGTTCATATGGTCCAATAGTGTTGCATAATATTCGTCAGTTGTTTTTTTTTTAAGTGAAACTTCTTTAGCCGCAATGGAGAGTAAAACCAATGAATCAATTCGCCGATGAAACACTTCGCCGTAAAACGCTTCGGCATGTTTTTAACATAGTGTTACGCAAAATTAAATAATTATAATATAGTATGGACACAGCACCTCTTCAACGGCATGGTTCATTGTACATCGAGTAATTATAATATTGCCATAAAAATTCGCCGCATATGGAGCATGTCTTTGATATTCATATTGAAAACATCAACCTTAAACAAAAAGACAAACACTGACTGCTGCTTAGTAACAGAGTTGTAATGTACAACATTTACAGATCAATTCTGTTGCGTTAACGTTAATCTTGTTACCGTAGAAATTCACCTTTTAGTAACTTGAACACTCTGCTGGTATTCTGCGACCAAGCGTTACCGGTGAATATTGTTACCATCTCTTTAGGTGGTAACAAGCAAAACAGAAGACATTTTTAGCTTGCATTAAAAAAAGTGCTCGTATTTTGAGTAATTAATTTAATTTTAAAATCCTCAAATCGAAATCGGAGCAAATAAAAATAAAAACCATGTCAATTTCACTGTCCTTCTTCAGCACTTTTCAATGAATAAAAATGTATAGCAATTCACTGTGTAATATTAATTTCCATAAAATTAATATATAAATTAAATATAGATAACACCGCAGCTGCGCCGGCGTAGTGCGTGCATATTTCCTGTCAAGAAAACCAAATATTTTAGGTATAAAAAGTTAACATAATGCAATTAATTCTATGTATTTCCTTCTAACTTTCAATTGTTCATATTTCACCACACAAAAGAGAGAGCTTAATTTCAATAAGGTGAGTTTACGACTGTTGAAAGCGTTACCGAGTGCACAGAATACCAATTTCTAAGACCGATAACGAGTTTCAGTAACAAAATTGCTGTTACCGATAACGCTCAGAATCGATCTGTTAAAGTATATTTCAAACTTTTGAGAGTAACAAAACAGTACACGGAGTATATTTCTGTATTGCATTTATTTTCCTTATATCTTTAGGTTTTCGATACAAAATTCTACATATCACTTTTCTAGCTTTATGATACATATTAACCCTCTCCAGCCCTCCCTTAAAGCTCTCATGTTCAGGTATAGGGAATAAATACACAAAAATCATAATATTTGTGCAAAATTTGAAAACGATATCTTTTTTCCTACTATGAAAAGAATTCCCGCAAAAAAATTTTTTTTAAAATTTGTAACCTATATGCCCCCCATAAGCCCGCGACTTCAAGTAGCCCAAGAAAAGAAGTCTGGGATGGTTAAATTGGGCGATCATGCTCGATCGTCAAAACGGGCACGACCAGGAAACGCTTCCTTCACAATGTCCATTCATTATTCCACGCTCTTGCAGAGTATAGTGCTCCATTGCTTGTATGTTTTTATACTGCAGCTGTCTAGTTCACAAATGTTAAAAATGATTGACGTACGACGCCATTTGCAAACATTATAACATCTGCCGATAGAGTGATTAATATTGCTCCACCTTTTATTACTAGCAGAGTACCCGACCTTGCTCGGATAGACTTTATTTGAGTTGAATTGAATTAATAGCAAAGAAGGAAAAACTCATTTTCTTCTAAGATAAATTTAAAGATTTTCCAAAGAAGGAAAAAAGGAGTTTCTTCTAAGATAAATGAATACTTTTTCATTCTTAATAGTTGGATAGATTTAAATAATTTATTAAAGCATATGTACTCGGTATTCGACAGTTTGCTTAACTAACTAACCATAGCTTTGTAATCCGAGTAAAAAGTCCATTTAAATTTCATCAGTGTTTTATAAAAAAATAGCTGACCTGGCAAACATTGTTTTGTCCAAACTAAATATTCAATGTAATCTCATTTTTGTTCAAGAGATAGAAGCGTGGCTATAAAAAGACTTAAGAATTTCGAACATATTATTTGTGCCTAAGATTATGTAAAATTTAATAATTCGTGTAAAAAGCAAAATAAAACAAAGTTACACTATTAAAACCTGTACAACTCGGGAATTATAATGATTTCTAAAAAGTGAGCGTATATAGCATACGAACTAAACTATAAAATTCTAGTCTAATACGACCAAAACAGTCTGAAATATGGAATTTTTATTTATTTGTGGGCGGTTAAGAGGGGTGCCTTAACCCATTTTTGAAACAGTAGCCGACAGTCAGAATGCGAACTAAATTACTATATTTTACTCCTATACGACTAAAACCGTCTGAAATAGAGCATTTTAATTGTTTTTTGGGCGGTAAAATGGGGAGTGGCTAAATTTATATATCCTATGTTCAGCGCAGTAATATAAGGAATCGTTTGTTAAAAGTTTTATAAAAATCCATAAAGTAGCCTAGGAGTCTATTCAAACATACAAACAACCACAAATATTGTAGAGATAATAATTTTTAATATTATGATGATCTTAATTAATACTTGTCAAATTAGTTTATATTTTTAATTCTTTTTATTTTTTTTTAATATTATATTAATTTTTCATATTATGTTTATCTAAATTAATACTTTTGAAATAATTTTATGTTTATTTTTATTTTTATTTTCTTTTAAACCTAGAGTTTATATAGAGTTATTTTTATTTTAATTTTATTTTTACCATAATTATTGTTTTTATTTATTTTTTTTTCTCATTTAAATTCAAATTATTGTTTTTAATTTATTTTTATTTTCTTTATTAAATAAATTTCAATTTATTTTTATTTTTAAAACTATTTTTAAAATGAATAGTTTAATTTATAATTTCTATTTCAATTTTAGTTTCTTATTTTTTTTTATTTTTAACTATTTAAATTTCTTAAAAATATATTTTTTTATTTTTTTTTATTACCTTTATTTTCATTTTCATTTATTTTGTTTTTAATGTTACTACTTTTTTTGTTTTAATCTTATTAGTATATTTAGTTTTATTGATGTTTTTGTTCTTATTTTTGTTTGTATTTTTATTTTTTATTACTAACTTTATCACTATAATTATTATTATTCGCATATTTAAGTGTATTTTAAATTTTGTTTTATTATTATTCTTATCATTATTTTCATTTTTATTTGTATTTTTATTCTTATTATTATTTTTTTATTTTTGTGTTCAAATTAATTTATTTTTTATATAAATTTTTTTAATTTTCTTATTTATTTATTTTTTATATTAATTTGAAATTTCTTTCTATTTTATTGTTTTAACTTCCATTTCATTTTTATTAACATTTACATTAAAATTTTTAAATTTATTGATTAAAATTTTCATTTTCATTGTGACCTTGATTTTGATTTGATGCTGGTTTTAATTTTATTTTGATTTTGATTTCGATTTTGATTTTGATTTTGATTTTGATTTTAATTTTGATTTTGATTTTGATTTTGATTTTGATTTTGATTTTGATTTTGATTTTGATTTTGATTTTGATTTTGATTTTGATTTTGATTTTGATTTTGATTTTGATTTTAATTTTGATCTTGATTCTGATTTTGATTTTGATTTTGATTTTGGTTTCGATTTTGATTTTGATTTTGATTTTGATTTTGATTTTGATTTTGATTTGGATTTGGATTTGGATTTGGATTTGGATTTGGATTTGGATTTTGATTTTGATTTTGATTTTGATTTTGATTTTGATTTAGAGTTTGATTTTGATTTTGATTTTGATTTTGATTTTGATTTTGATTTTAATTTTGATTTTGATTTTGATTTTGATTTTGATTTTGATTTTGATTTTGATTTTGATTTTGATTTTGATTTTGATTTTGATTTTGATTTTGATTTTGATTTTGATTTTGATTTTGATTTTGATTTTGATTTTGATTTTGATTTTGATTTTGATTTTGATTTTGATTTTGATTTTGATTTTGATTTTGATTTTGATTTTGATTTTGATTTTGATTTTTATTTTGATTTTGATTTTGAGTTTGAGTTTGATTTTGATTTTGATTTTGATTTTGATTTTGATTTTGGTTTTGAGTTTGAGTTTGAGTTTGAGTTTGAGTTTGATTTTGATTTTGATTTTGATTTTGATTTTGATTTTGATATTGATTTTGATTTGGATTTTGATTTTGATTTTGATTTTGATTTTGATTTTGATTTTGATTTTGATTTTGATTTTGATTTTGATTTTGGTTCTGAGTTTGAGTTTGATTTTGATTTTGATTTTGATTTTGATTTTGATTTTCATTTTCATTTTAATTTTTGTTTTTATTTTTATTTTGGTTTTGGTTTTGATTTTGAGTTTGAGTTTGAGTTTGAGTTTGATTTTAATTTTGATTTTTTGAAATGGTATTCTACGTATTGTTGTCATTATGATAAAGAATTCAACTTGAGATAAATTGTGTTAAGCACCAATATTATGTTGTTGAATAATTCAAGCTTACCTTAAAATGTAGCAATAGTTGCTGGTCTTGATAGTGTTAAATGGCCTTATTTTAACATTGTAAATATATGACCGATCATTAAGTTTAGATAAGATTAAATATAACAAAAATGTTTTCAAAAAATGCTTACTTAATATATAAGTAAGCTTATAAAAGCAACAGTTGAATGTAGTAAAGCACAATCAAAAGCCTACCAGTTGATATAGTTGAATATTTAAGAATGTTCTCAAATCCAGTATTTAAAAAAAAAAATTTGTTAGTAAATTGGTATTAAAACTTTATTAATAATTGTAAGATAGCGAGACATATGCATTTATGAGTACACAAAGTTGCTTCCGCAACAAATCTTATATAATTTTATGCCTATAAAGTCTTATATATGGTGTATCAACAAGATGAGTAGGGTTATAAAGGCGTATTATTTAACAGCTGGTCGCTTGGCATTTATCAAAGTTATTGTATTTTAAACATAATCTCCGTATATATACTTCATAATCCAACAAGTATTAAAGGAACATCCAAACTATTGTTTGTTTTATTTTAAAAACAAATCTGACACCTCTTGTTGATTCGCTTCATATTAAAACAGATTCACGCTGCTAGACTTTTGCGCAACACTGTACTTCACTAGCGTTTATAAAACGGAGGTGTTGCTTTGACCTCCTGTTCTATGCAGGCGTCTGTCTGTCCCAGCTGCTTCTCCTGTCGCTGCTGTCGTGTGCGTTTTTCGAACTTGAAAGTCGACACCTTAAAAATCGGTGCTATATAGAAAGCATTGATCAGTGCAACAGTCATACCCATCAACGAACCGGCCATAACATCTGACCAATGATGCCAATGGTCGACGATGCGACTCAGTGCTATGTACCAGGCCAACATCAGCAGAACAAACTGCAGAAAATAACGCGCTAACATTGAGCCGCGCCAGTCGAAGCGATGGTGCAGATAGAATGTCAGATAGAGCATTGCATAGAAACAGAGTGCGGTGTGGTGACTCGGAAAAGAGAGTCGAAGTTGACGCAAATTCCGTGCCGTATAGCCGCTTGCAATGCACTCATAATCGTCAATGTAGCGTCCATGCAGCGTCACGTCGCTGCAAGTTCTGCCGTCTGGCAGCTGCGGCTGACACACGGCCATAAAGTGTGGACGCAGTCGGCCGATTGTATATTTAGCCAACTCGGCAGTATCGAATGTTAGTATCAGTCCGAACATATAGAATGCAAACTGCCTGCTGCATTGCCGCACTAGTGCGGATATGCGCCACTGCAACATTGGCTGCTGCTTTCTGCCGCATTTGACGGCATGATAGAAACGCACAAATTCCACAATGATGATCAGTAGTAGCGGTAAAAGCACACTTGTTACCAATAGCAGCACTCCGCTGATGCTGCTCGGCTGGTAAGGATATTGCAGCGTTTCGTCGTTGCAGAAAAAGCCGCGCTTTTTAGGTTCGATAACAAATTCACAGATAATTATCGGTATGATCAGTACAATAACAAGCAGTACATCGATTAGCAATTTGCGTCGACAAATGCCATTGTCGGCATCCGCCATTTTCACAACCGTTACGAAAGCACAATTTCACACTTTTTTCAGATAAACAAATTCAACACCTCTCTTTGTGCTTCTTAGATTTTTTCTATTGCGTGCATTTTCTTTCCAAATGAAGCGTGTAGTGAAGTATGACTAAATCGATCGCGATAAGTTAGTGTTTATTTATGTGGGAATAAATCTACCGGCTTCTTGAGGGAAAAGCTTTCGATAACGCATTCGGTTAGAAAGTTGGAGAGCCGTAGCTCCTATCATTAGGTCAATAAAGATTATTTAACTGAAATTATACAAGTCAATACTTAGCAATAGTAAATATACTAGATCTGCAATCTATTGCAACATGTTGACGAGAAATGAGAAACAGTAAGTTGCTTCGAATGGATGTGGTTAGGTTCGTCGAAAACCTTTAACGCGTCGCATTTTTCCCTTAGCTTTTATCGCATTTCTCGAATGATTTCACATGACGCGAAGAACTCTACGTTCTCCTAGTACACAAAGCAATTTGAAACAGCGAAAATAGGGCACTGAAAAGAAATATGTCTGCGGCTTGGTTCCAAATGGCATAGAAAGGTTTTTGCAATTGTTTCTGGAATATGAAAACCACTCAGGTAGTACAGCTGTGAATATGTAGATACTATCTATACTATTATATAAAAGGCTTATCACGTATCTTCGTGTACGCTAAACTAAAGAACAACTGAACCGATTTTAATAATTCTTTTACTTATTCAAAGCGTCATTCTTAACTTAAGCTATTGCTTACTTTTTTTAAAAACCTACCCTAAAAAGTTATTAAAATTTGAGATTAAATACCATTAAAAACCATCATAGAAAATTATTCATAAACGCTGCATTAAGCAGTACAAAGCTTTTTCTTTCTTTTCCATTCTGTGTTTAAAAGCTCTTTTTGATTACGCCTTGCTTATAAGCATGATCGAAAAAATGAGCTAATGAAGCAACAACATTGTTCATTGTAATATAGACAGAATCTATTTCTTTTTTAATGAAATTCCCACCATTAAAATGCTAAAATAATTTATTATGTACACATAAGCATATGTAAATAAATATAATTCAGTGTCTATGACGTAGTACTCTCGCAAAATAAGCGCTACTTCGTCTTTACACGAAAACACGAACGAGAAAATGAGACAAATGCTGTTGCTGTTTTCAACTCAGACTCAGTGCTGCCAAACAGTAGCAGCGGTGCTGCCATCTCTTATCAAGTAGCTGATAAAAAGCTTTTATTAACAGTGTTGCTCAAATTACAAAGGTTCAAGTTTTGATAAAACACTTTTCAAGATCCCTTTTTGTGCCTCTTTTTTATGTGTGATGGTACCACGGTACACGACAAAGTAATGGTTATGCTAATTTGGTGAAAGTTATTAATCCATATTAGACCGATATAAGACCGACCCCCCCTTATTTTCACAAAGGGAACATTTTTCTCTTGGGGACCTATTTCCTCGGACCGCTCCTTAGGGGGGCTCCCATACAAATATTATGATTTTTGTGTATTTATTCCCTACGCCTGAATAGAGGGCTTTAACAAAGGGCCGGAGAGGGTTAATATGTGGGACCGACCCCCATTACTTTTGCAATAGAAACATTTTTTCCGTGGAGACCTATTCCCTCCGACCACTCCTTATGGGGGCTCCCGTACAAATTTTATGATTTTTTTGTATTTATTCCCTACACCTGAACATGGGGGCTTTAATGGAGGGTCGGAGAGGGCTAATTTGTATGACTGACCCCCATTATTTTTACAAAAGGAACCTTTTTATAACGGGGACCTTTTCCCTCCGACCACTCCTTAGGGGGGCTCCCATACAAATATTATGATTTTTGTGTATTTATTCCCTACGCCTGAATAGAGGGCTTTAATGAAGGACCGGAGAGGGTTAATATGTGTGACCGACCCCCATTACTTTTGTAAAAGAAAAATTGTTCTCTTCGTGAGCTATTCCCTCCTACCACTCCTTATGTAAGCTCCCATATAAATTTTAAGACTTTTGTATATTTATTCTCTACACCTGATCAGGGGCTTTATGGAGGGTCGGAGAGGGCTAATTTGTATGACAGACCCCCATTATTTTTACAAAAGGAACCTTTTTATAACGGGGACCTTTTCCCTCCGACCAATCCTTAGGGGGGCTCCCATACAAATATTATGATTTTTGTGTATTTATTCCCTACGCCTGAATAGAGGGCTTTAATGAAGGACCGGAGAGGGTTAATATGTGTGACCGACCCCCATTACTTTTGTAAAAGAAAAATTTTTCTCTTGGTGAGCTATTCCCTCCGACCACTCCTTATGGGGGCTCCCATAAAAATTTTATGACTTTTGTATATTTATTCTCTACACCTGATCAGGGGCTTTAAGAGAGGGCTGGAGAGGGTTAATATGTATCATATGAATTTTGTATCAAAAACATATAGATATAAGAAAAATAAATGCAATACAGAAATATACTCCGTGTACTCTTTTATTACTCTCAAAAGTTTTAAATATACTTTGAAATGTTGTATATTACAACTCTGTTACTAAGCAGCAGTCAGTGTTTGTGTTTTTGTTTAAGGTTGATGTTTTCAATATGAGTATCAAAGACATGCTCCATATGCGGCGAATTTTTGTGGCAATATGATAATTACACGATGTATGAACCATGCTGTTGAAAAGCTAATCTGTCCATACTATATTGTAATAATTTAATTTTGCGTAACACTATGTTAAAAATACGCCGAAGCGTTTCACGGCGAAATGTTTCATCGGCGAATTGATTCATTGGTTTTACTCCTCATCGCGGCTAAAGAAGTTTCACTTCAAAAAATCTACTTCACTTCTCACATGTAGACGTGGTCAAATTTTTAGTCAAAAAATTGTTTGGGATGTATTTTGTCAATTTTTTATTTATGGTCATTTGAGACATAAAAATTAAGACAAAAACCTATAACCCACATGTTATCCTGCAATAAACGTACAACAGATTTATTCAATAAACAATATCATATAAATATGAAACTGAATTTCTTCGCATGAACATCATTGCAACCAATTGGATTGAAAATTGGTTGTTTTTACTAGAATATTAAAAATTTACCATTATTGACCTTATTTGCCCATTGACACCACAAACAAGTCTTTTAAAAGACAAATATCTGTGCCGAGCAACGGTTGTGGCCACACTGGGAAAACTAGTTACACCACACAGAGAAAACTAGTTACCTCACACAGAGAAAACGAAGGCTCAAAGCGCCGCCACATGTTTTTTCGGCTTCCTATGTAATGCAGTCATATCTCACACTTGTCTACTACCGGCAGATGGCGTTACTTGTATCAATTTCAAAGATTTTAGACCTATAATTACACTTTTTCTGAGCCTGGAGTAACTTGTACCCCGTGTGGCAGCTAAGGGTTAAATAAAAATTCACAAAACTCGAAAAAAAATCATAAACTTTCAATAGCTTTACAAAGCGAACCGAATTTGTTCAGTTGAGTTAAAAAAAATTTCTCATGAACCTTGGACAATTGCTGAACAAACCCCATCATTATACATATTTGCCAATTTCAACCACACCAAAATTGATTTTTGCAGCTAATTTTCAAAAATCGAGCCACTGTGCTCGGTGGTTGTTATCGTATTCAACTTATCTGTTGAACTCGTATTGCTTAAGTTTACAAGTACTAGTTGATGGATAACAGTCAATACAGTACATTCTGTTATAAAGTTAAGAAATTTCACATTTGAAATAATGAGTAACACAAACATAAAATGCGATTTATTTTTTTTATGTTGACTCAAATTTTGATAATTGGCAATGATAATTTTTTTTTGACTCTTTTAGTCCCGAGACGAATTTAGCGGTCGCGGATAGTTTTTTTGAGGAATGTTTCCGAGAAAATACATGCATTCTCTATATAATAGGTCGATTTTGGCTCCATATTTGATGCAAAGGAATGCATTTCATTTAAAGCAAAATGCAAAATTGCATTGATTGCATTTCTCATATCGACATCTGTTTGGCGTTTTGTCTTCAGAAGAGTAAGCAAGGTGACCCATCTGATCGTAATGAACCTCTGTTGAAATTGAAATTATTTTTCGCTTATCTGCCTGTTGTTCTTCCGAAATTCCATTCTCTGCTCTTGGCCGTCCGACAGTTCTTTTGACTTTGGAGACAAACAATATCAAAGTTTTAGATAAGTCCTTTTTGAAAATAAGAAGATCCATTTCATCTTTTGATGGTATATCATATGCTTGATAATTTTCCTTATCATCTTGCCAAGCTGAAGTTATTGACATATCAAAAAAGTTTAAAATGACTCGTAATATCCACTTTTTAGATTGCAAATATATACGATCATATTTTATTTATCGATTCAAGAAGATCGACCCCACGCATGAATCTATTATAAATGGCAACTACTTCTGGACAATTTACATCTATATACTTACCCCATCATTCACTATCACGAAACGAGGCAAGAAGGACAAAAAAGAAAAAATCATCATTACTCTCTTGCATTCAAAAATCTATTGCCTATCATGTCTTGCTTATCGTTGGTGTACTTTTTCGTGATACAGAATCAAAAGATTATCTATCTCTTCTTTAGAGTATCGTTTGTCTTCGTGAGTCTTCGTTTCCAATGCCAACAGAATTTGAAGTCAGTTGTACTGGTTTATTATCATACCAGTTTGATAGTATTACTTTTTCATTTCGACCAATTAGTTCTACGGAGGTTCTCAATCCTTTTGTTTTCATGTCATTATATGTAGACAGAGGAGGATGGTTGAATCGATTGACACGAATTGAGCCAGCACTGTAGATGCGACGATCAAATAAAATTTCAAACAATTGGAATGTTGAAAAAACTTTGTCGTAAAACAGTTTGTAACCCACCCCCCCCCCCCTCCTTTGGAATTCTTTTGCATAAATGTAAATTTAACCCTTAAGTGCACAGTGTGCCAAAAAGAGTGTTTGGCGATGTTCAATCGCAATCCGAAGGAGTTTTTGCGCCATTTTGTAACCATTCATAAAATCTGGATACATCACAACACACCAGAGACCAAGGAACACTCAAAGTAGTGGACTTCTGTGATAAACCTGCTCCAAAGAATGCCAAGTTGATTCTGTCGGCGAACAAGGTTTTGGCGACAGTTTTTTTGAGATAAATGAGGAGTTATTCATATCGATTACCTTGAAAAGGATAAAACGATCACCAGCTTATATGATTTACAGCTGTTGGACAGATTTGACATTGATTTGAAGCAAACGCAACCACATTTAGTGAAGAAAAAAGTGCTCTTCCACATGACAAAGCACACGCATTTAAAGGCTTTGCAAATCAAATTGCTTGAGCGAAATCTCAAAAAACGACACTTTTTTCTGACACTTTTTTCTTAGAACTGATGTTGCTTTTGGCTTGAGTCTATTACAACAAGAAATTGAAAAATTAAAAATTATTCTTTGTTTGCCATGGGAATTGAACTCATCTCACATCGATTGATGTTCTATCACCAAACCAAAAACCTTCGTTACGCAATGTCGCCGATTCAATATTAAGTATGTATTAACTTAAGCGTAGTTGCAGCAGATCACAATAATCTATGAAAAGGATTGTGTATTGACTAACCTCCATATCGTAAAATATCTATTAAAAGGATTGTGTATTGGCTATCCAAAAAAGTTGCATTTACTTCATAAATTATGTAGGTAAACTCTTATATACTCCAGTGCTAAAAAAATTCTGACTCTAAGGAATCACTGGTATAAATGCAAAATTTGGCATATGACTTATTACAATATTGGGAGCAATATCTAGTGGATACCAAATGGATCTTCAAAACTGTAATTAAATACGCAATCTTGCCTATTGGTCAATTGTCAGAAGAGGTCCAAGAAGAAAGTGATGAAGACGATTATTTTAAAGCTTATAAGAAAATTATACAAATTAATACAAAAAATAAAAATTTTTGATTTATAAAAATTGTTTTTTTTTAAATTAAAAATTGTCAGCCATATTTAAAAAATATCTTAAAATAGTTTTAAAACGTTCAATAGTTAAAAAGCTTTTTAATATTAAAAAGTCTTCTAAAGTTTTGTTGTTTATAAACATGTTGTAGCTGCTTTGCAGTCAAAATAGGAACACTTTCGATTTGAAGTGGGAAGAGTGCCAATAATGGTTTGTGTATTAGATAAATTCAATGACTTTTTATGTATGTGTCACAATTTCGTCAACATTTTGATATTCAAACACAGTAGTGGATCTAGGATTCGCCAGAAGGGGGGCTTAAACTACAGTTTTGTATCCCAAGGGGCTTCTGAAACGTCTTTTTGGACTTTTTTCTTTTTTTTGTCTTACAAAAAATCCTCCAAGGGGGGGAGGGGGGCTAAAGTCCTTTCAGCCCGTATGTACATCCGCCATAGTTTAAACATAATTTCAACAGCAAATAATTTTAAAAAGGCTTTATGAGGGGTTTATAGCACGTTTCAGCCATTTTTAAAAATCATCTCACTTCAAGCATCTTATGACATTTTCTTTGTATTTTATATATTTTGAAATAATTTAATATATTTTTGACAAAATTTGTCCTCGGATGAAAAATGCTTTATCTAGGGCTTCAACCATTTTGAAAATTCTCTCATTCATAAAGCTTTTAAAAGAGATTTTAAACGCTATTGAACGTTTATGAATAATGTTTTTACATTTTTTTCGATTTTTTTCTTAGAAAGGCTTTATAAGAGGTTCATAATTTTTTATGAATACAGCCGTATATGTAAAATATATTGTACACCTAGAACGAAAGGGTTAAACTGAAGAATTTCTTCGTTCTATTAAGTCAAATTTATTCATGATAATTTACAGACTTTAGAGAATACAATTTTAAAATTTTCATGTGACAATACTTTCCAAACAAAAGGTGATAAACTTAGGCTAATTGTATATTATTTTATTTGTAAATAGCAGCTGCAACCTTAACACAAATAACACAAAGAATCTAAAAACAATCAACTATTGCCGCCTGTTATGTCAACAATTTTGAGTTGTGACACCTATGTATACGACAAATTGGCTTCAAAATTGGCAGTGTGTAAAATTTTTATATTGGTACACCTCCATTTATTGTTAAAATATGTGTCAATACCTTTATATAGCTTGAGATAAAAATCAATTGTCTCAGGAAAATACTTGAGATAAGACCAAACAGCTTTTTGTAAAAAGATTTATGACTGGCACAATTAACTTAAAATTAAATTAAATCATAAAAATTACAGCTTTCTTATTGAGGTCAGGTAATGAGAAAATAGGTCTAGCAGCAGTTGTAAAAATGTAAACAAATAGGTACTTAAAAATGCTAGATAAGAGATAACAATAACAATGAAGTATTTTCGGAAATAAAAGGAGATTTCAAATTTATTAAGTATTAATAATTCAAAGAGAAAATACATTAAATTTGATATTAGTGGAGAGCTTTTGAATGTTATGAGCGGGCATGGCCACCACTACATATAAAGCTTCTGTGTTGTATTTGTGTTTGTCTTTTGTCTTTGATTTGTTGTTGCATTTTGTGTTGCTACATAAGCCTTTGTTCTCAATTCTTACTCTCAACGCTCCCAAAGCGTTCTCTGCCCATAGCTGGTTATGAGCTAATTATTATAAATTTTTTTTATATAAAATGTTCATTTTTTTTCCTTAATATACTAAAGATGGTTAGATTAAGTGGTAATATATTGCTTTCAGACAAAATTTAAATTTTTTCTTTAACACTAAACCTACTGATACTTCATGTATACCTATTTCTACCACAGCGTGTCAAGTGACATATATATATATTACTATGTATAGCAAAAAATATATCATTTACCACAATTTGGAACATGAATAAAACATTTTTTTTTTAAATAACACTTTGAAATTATTTATTTATTAAATTTAAAACACATTAAAATAATACAAAATTTTAAAAGGGGTTATTTGACTCGTCGTGGTAGGTTTAGTGTTAAGTTAGTTTGGCTTGAAAGCAGTTATATTGTGTGTATCAACAAGAGGTGTATGATTTGTTTTTCAAATAAGTTGACTAATTCTTTGAATGTCTCTTACATTTTTATGGCATTATAAAGTCAGTACATGAAGATTATATTTGCAATATCAATATCAAATCCTTAAGCCATTAGCGGTTAAAAAATACGCCTGCAACCCTACAACTCTTCTTGATACAGCTTTTAAAAGCAATATTTGACTTTCAGTTCTCAAGGAAAATTACTCTCTGGTGTTGCTAGACTTTTGTACAATACTGTTTTGTTGCTGTAGCCACTTTGTGGCAGAATTTTAAAAAAGCTATCATAAGCGATAAGAATAACAATTAAATAATTTTTAATTTAAAAGTAGGGTAAAATTGATTGAAAACTGATTGATTAAAAATGTGAAAATTAATAAAATGTGAGATTAACAGGCAAAAACTAGAACTACTTTGAAATGTTTTGAGCCAAAAAATATTATTTATATAAAAATATTTTGCAAAAATCTTTAAAATTTTAAAAAATTAAATATGTATTTGTATGAAATTTTTTCTATTAATAGTTTCATGATATTAATTTTTCTTTGAAATATTTTTTTATAAGTTTTGTCTTAAGTTGTTTTTGCTTGGTATCAGTTTTTTCTTTGGAAAGAATTTTTTTGTTTATATTTTGTTTTAATTTTAAATTTCAATAATTTGGCCACTAATGTTACTTATATAAAAATATTTCACAAAAAAACAAAAAACTTAAAATTTAAAAAAATCAAATATTCATTTTTATAAATTATTTTTATGAATTTATTGCTTATTTCTGCTTTAAAATAGTTTTTTAATTTTTGCCTAAAGTCATTTTGGCTTGGTATCAGTTTTTTTCTTTCGAAAGAAATTTTTTTAAATTTAACCTAGAAAAGCAATTTTTCTTTAAAATAAATTTTTTTTTAATTTTTGCCTTAATTCATTTTGGCTTGACATCAGTTTTTTTTTCGAAAGAAATTTTTTTAATTTTTGCCTTAAGTCATTTTGGCTTGCTATCAGTTTTTTTCTTTCGAAAGAAATATTCTCAAATTTAACCTTAAATCATTTTGGCTTCGAATCCGTTAGAAAAACAATTTTTCTTTTAAATAATTTTTTTAATTTTTGCCTTAAGTCATTTTGGCTTGATATCAGTATTTTTCTTTCGAAGGAAATTTTTTTAAATTTAGCCTTAAATCATTTTCGCTTGGAATCAGTTAGAAAGGCAATTTTTCTTTAAAATAATTTTTTTTTAATTTTTGCCTTAAGTCATTTTGGCTTGTTATCAGTATTTTCCTTTCAAAAGAAATATTCTCAAATTTAACCTTAAATCATTTTCGAATCAGTTAGAAAAGCAATTTTTCTTTAAAATATTTTTTTTTTATTTTTGATTTAAGTCATTTGTGCTGGATATAAATTTTTTTTTTCTTTCGAAAGAAATATTCTACAATTAAGCCTTAAATCATTTTGACTTCAAAACAGTTAGAAAAGCAATTTTTCTTTAAAATCTTTTTTTTTAATTTTTGCCTTAAGTCATTTTGGCTTGATATCAGTTTTTTATTTCGAAAGAAATATTTTCAAATTTAAACTTAAATCATTTTGACTTCAAAACAGTTAGAAAAGCAATTTTTCTTTAAAATCTTTTTTTTTAATTTTTGCCTTAAGTCATTTTGGCTTGATATCAGTTTTTTCTTTCGAAAGAAATTTTCTCAAATTTAACCTTAAATCATTTTGGCTTCGAATCCGTTAGAAAAACAATTTTTCTTTAAAATAATTTTTTTTTTAATTTTTGTCTTAATTCATTTTGGCTTGATATCAGTAATTTTCTTTCGAAGGAAATTTTTTTAAATTTTGCCTTAAATCATTTTGACTTCGAATCAGTAAGAAAAGCAATGCTTCCTTAAAATATTTTTTTTAAATTTTTGACTTAAGTCATTTTGGCTTGATATCAGTTTTTTCTTTCTAAAGAAATTTTTTTAAATTTAACCTTAAATCATTTTGGCTTCGAATCAGTTAGAAAAACAATTTTGCTTCAAAATGTTTTTTTTTCATGTTTGACTTAAGTCATTTTGGCTTGAAATCAGTTTCTTTCTTTCGAAAGAAGTATTTTCAAATTTAACCTTAAATCATTTTGGCTTCGAATCAGTTAGAATGAAAATTTTTCTTTAAAATAATTTTTTTTTAATTTTTGCCTTAAGTCATTTTGGCTTGGTATCAGTATTTTTCTTTCGAAAGAAATTTTTTAAATTTAACCTTACATCATTTTGGCTTCGAATCATTTAGAAAAGCAATTTTTTTTTATATATTTTTTTTAATTTTTGCCTTAAGTCATTTTTTCGCAATATATTATTATTATTTGAAATATCCTCAAATTTAACCAGTTTTAAATTTAAGTCATTTTGGCTTCGAATCAGTTAAAAAAGCCAAATATTTCATTCAGTTCTTAAAAAAAGAACTCTTAGGCGTTGCTAGACTTTTGTACAATACTGTTCGTTACTGTAGACGCTGTGCAGCGACTCCAGTGCTTGCAGCGATTCCAATGCTTGCAGCGACTCTAATGCAGGCAGCGAATTGAGTGAGTAGGGCGGTGGCGTGGCAGTAACCTCCTGCCGCATGCTGGCTTCCGGCTGCGGCGACAGCTGCAACTTCATTGGCGTCTTTTGCACGCTGAATGTAGGCGACTTAAATAGCTTCGCTATGTAGATTGCAGTGAGCAGCGCACCGACCACCCCCATCAATGAGCCCACCAGCACATCCGACCAGTGATGCCAGTTGTCCATGACGCGACTTAGCGCAGTAAACCAGGCCAGCATCAGCAGAGTAAACTGTAGAAAATTTCGCGCCAGCAGCGAGCCGCGCCACTTCATGCGACGCTGCAGGTACAGTGTCAAATACACCATCCCGTAGAAAATCAAACTGGAGTGGCCGCTGGGGAACGAGAGCCGTGCCTGACGCACACTTTGTGCTGTATAGCCGCTTGCCGCGCAGATATAATTCTCAATATAGCGTCCATGCAGCTTAGGGTCGCTGTCGCACGTGCTGCCATCTAGCAGCTGCGGCTGACACACGGCCATGAAATGTGGCCGCAAGCGACCGATCGTATATTTGCCCACCTCAGTTGCATCGAACGTCAGCAGCAGACCGATGGCAAAGTAGGCAAACTGTTTGCTGACCTGCAGCAGCCAGGCGGGCACACGCCATTGCGACAGCACCAGCGGCATGCGCCCAAATTCGCCGGCATGATAGAAACGCACAAACTCCACCGCGATAAACAGCATGATCGGTACGACTCCAAGCAATAGACCGAGCATCAATTCGGTAACGGTATTTGGTCGATACGGGTATTGTATGGTTTCATCATTGCAGAAGAAGCCGCGTCGAAAGGGTTCGATGACAAATTCGCAGATTATAATCGGTAAAAGCAGCACAATAACGATCAGAAAATCCAACAGCAGACTGCGCAGCAAGCGTCGGCTATGTGTAGCGTCAACGTTGTCTGCGTTTTGCATACTTCTTGTGGCTTAATTGATAGAAATGCAAGAGCTATGCAAGAGCTTCCTTTGCTGATGTCACGCAAAATGCGTTTTTAATTAATTTGATTTTTCCGCAATTTTTTGTTTTTCTTTTTCACTGCTGCTCTTATTCGCTTTCGTTTTACTTCACTTAACCCTTTTGTTGCTATTTTTCGTTTTATCTAGTTTATTAATTTCGCGTTCGTATTCAGCGAAGCGCGTCGTAAGGTTGTCGAGTGACTGAATGGTTAAAGCGTTGTTTTTTATAATTTATGTTGGAAAAATATTTTTGCCGCCGCTGTCGCAGAGGAAAAACTTGGCGCTCGTTGCACGGGCTGGAAGTTGACGCAGCAATTAAGCAGACCGACAACTTCGACTGATCACAACAGTGAGCGAGGATGAGCGCTCGCGTCCGATGGAGAGATAATTTTAGCTGAGAGCGAAGTGCCAGCGCATTAACTATCTTTGCTTAAATAAAGATTATAACTTGGAAGTACATTGCGAAAAATAATTTGAAGTTTAGATGGAGGTGGAAAATTTTCAAATTATATATTTTATTTTTAATAATAATAGAAAAATGACAGTTTTGATGAAATAACTATCTTAAAAATTTCAAAAACTCATCCCAGTGAACAGCTTAGAACTCATGCAATACAATTATTTTTCAACTGTATTTTGAATATACCTGACACACTATCTGATTTTCGATGATTATCTTCGAAAGAAAGAGACGCCAAATGGTTTGCATGGATTTTGACAGTTTTTACTTAAAGGGAGAGAGAGAGAGAGAGAGAGAAAGAGAGAGAGAGTGTTTATTCTACTAGTTGTGATATTAAATATAAAAATATTAACATAATTAAGAAATTCATAAAGCAATTAAACGATTAATGAGGGGAGAGAGACAGAGTCGGTTACTCAAACGACGCTCAACTTTATTTCGTAAAAAAAAAAACAAAAAAAAAAATGGTCCTTTCAGGCCCTAAATTAACTTAAAATCCATTTTGTTTAAAACTCTCTTGAGAGGAATTTGTTTTGCACTCTCTCTCTCTCTCTACACATCATTAATATCTGCAGAGTGATCAGAAAAATTTATTTAAATTGACAAAAATATTTGTGTCAGATCATGGTGTTATTAACAAAGCCCATATTACACGATGATCGTTTGATCGCGGTCAAAATATTTTTGTTGTTGCTTTTAATGCGAAACTGTCAAAAAACACTGAGAGCCAGAGCGGATGAACAATTATTTCGCATTGCAAGCAACAACAAAAATATTTTGACCGCGATCAAACGATCATCGTGTAATATGGGCCAAAGTGAACACGACGTTTACAAATTTTTCTACGATTGTCAAAAAATTTTGAGAAAGTGAAAAAAAAGAGGTTTATACCCCTTTCACATATGTCAAGAATTGACGTCAATTCTTTGTTATTCCCTTTTAAACTTACCCTCTCTCTCGTTGATCTCCGAGTCTCTCATTGACAAATGCAAGAGCTGACCGTCAACTCTTGACCAATGTAAAAGGCGTCAAACTGCGGAAAAGTGTCAAATCGCTTGCACTCATTGAAAAATTTTAACAGATTGTTTTGCAACTTTTACTTAGAATTTACCATCAGCTTTTTTTGACACGGAAAGGAAAAACTTTTTTGACAGAAGTTAAAAATTCGCGATCACCTTCGTAATTACACCATGTGTCAGATAGGATTTGAGCCCTGTCCATTCGCATTGAACGGTCCTCGCATACGTTTTCGTGTTCTGCCGTGACCTACTGGTGGTCATTGAAAAAATAAAATCAACATTTAGTTATAGTGATTGTCTGTTGGTATGGGATTTTGATTTTTAAGACTCATTTAACCTATAATCTTAAGCCCATTAATCCATATATTCAATCACACTTTCATAAGTTTCAGCTTCCGTGATGTTGGCTTAAGTGGTCCTAAGTACTCATAAGTTTTCAAAGTTTGGCAAAAGTTTCTCTAGATTTCTTTTGGTTATACACAAAAAGTCGATGGACTATTTATGTAGAAGGCTTATCTGCAAAAAGGCTAGAAAAATCTTTTCGGAAATAATACTCGTTCCCTCTTCATGACACTTCTTCTAAATTGTCAGTTCAACAACGACTTGGTACTAAAAAGTACAAAACTCACGAATTCACAAAAAATAGCAATATTTGGATTTTGTGCTTATCATGGAGTATGTCAACAACCAAAAGTATCAATAAGAAAGGTGAAAGTTCAACCTCCTAAAAGAACCTTCAAGTGATTATAACGGAATTGCAACCCCAAGTAAGATCAAACATTCAAATTTTGAATATAAGCCTGGCTAAAGTTCGCTGTACTATTAAGAGAAGACGCATATTCCCTGAGTATTTCACCACTTACTGTATGAAAGCCAAAATCAACAGACCAATGATCAATGATCAATGACCAGATATTTAGAGTCTATTTCTGAATATCACAATCTTTTTGCGAGGAATTTAAGTTTCATTGAACTCTTTATTAATTACTCTAAAACAAAAATTCTATTCTTATCGCGTTTTTATTTATAAAAATTTTGCACATTTCTCTACATACCTATGAATAGAAGACAGGCGCATATTTTTCGAGAGAGGGCTTGTCACCGACCCAAATTATGTCTTTTTAAATACGTTTATAATGCTTATTTTTTAATAATTTTGGAAGTGATGATCATTTTTGGGAACAAACTTTGACATCAACATTGATATTTTAGCAACTATATCAAGTTTGCAACTATATCACTAACATTTTAGCAAATATATCAACTGTATCCATTGAAAGATATAGAAGTATTTTGGGGGTTAATGGAATCCTTCCCGATACATTTCCCGATAAATTTCACTTTGAAAATCTTTAAATAATTTTTAAAATTATTATTATATTAAATTTTTAATATAGCCTTAGATACAATCCTTTAACTTTATAACATTTTTCATATATGACTTAAATTTAAATAATTTTTCTCGTTTTTTTTCAGGTAAGTGATCTTAACCTGATACTCGTCCAAAACTTAAGAAATGCTTGTAAGAATGTGTAAGTAAGAAATCGTTAGTAGCTACATAAAAATTAAGAAACTTTGAGGATTATTACTTTACAAAATATTTATTATACTATGTAGTAATAAACACCGTTTTACGACGGGTTCGAATATTTAGAGAAAAAAAAAAGAATACGACCAACGAATTGTTTGATCTACGCACTTAACTTTGAAAAAATAAATTTTCTGTGCATACTTAAGGCTGAAAAATTTTAAAAAGTACAGTAATAGCAAGAAATAATCACAGTTTGAGCAATATTTAGCCCTATCGTGAAAAATTTTCTCCCCGGAATTGTTAAAGGGAGTTTCTGCTTTTAAGATAGCAGATAATATCAATACATTTTTTTATTTTACACTAATGAATATTAAAGGTTGTTGGACAAATTTGTATTAAAATTTTCCAAAAAGTTTTCGAGCTCTATCTTAAAAACGGAAATTCCCTTTTACTATTCCCGGGAGAAAATATTTCATGATTGGGCTGATTAAGTATGGAGCAACACGCTTACCTTTTATGTATTTAGATTAATAATTATTATTTTCAATTCCAGGATTCAAAGACCATGGCAAGACCATGGTCCTAAGCTTTTACCTTTTGTTCTTATTTTTTCCTCATTTCTTATCAATAAAAATTAAAAATTCATCATAAGTTCATAAAAAAACTTCTAATTGGTGGTAGATAAGTCTATGGATGGGATTGCTCAATGAAATTGAGTGAGGTGACCTATATCAGCTTCAAATTCACATGTTTCTTCGGCTTTCCACCACTCTTAGAACATCCCGTTCGTATTTCACTTGATTGTTTTCAACTAATCTATCTACTAGTGTCCGACCGAATATGAAATTTTAGCCGAAGCCGCATATTCGGCAAGTGGAAATACTCGGCCGAATACCGAACCCGAAGCCGAATATTAATAGAGAGGGTGGGACTCACGACAATATGTGCCGTGAAGCTTAATAATGAACAAGTGATACTCGTATTTTTCAAATTGTCGCTGGTAATGCTAATCCACGTGGGTTTTTTTTTAAAAATCAGCCATTTTCCGATGCACTTTCACATACGTATCGGGCATCAATGAAGTTCTGAAATATTTTTCAGATTACATTCTGTTTTTTGATGGACGATCAGGATTTGCAAAATTTAGACGTTTGAATACGGCACCTTCTACCACATTGTAGGATAGATAGTAAGTGTGCTGCTATAAAATTCATAATTTGGAGGTCGATTTTCTTGGATATCGGATGGTCATCAGGCCAATAGTTTTCTGCCAGTTCGTTCAACATGTACACAAAGGGTAAAAAATATTAAATTTATCCAAAAACTTTTTTAATTTATCCAAAAAGCGATTCATTTTTGCACCAATAACGCATTTGCATAAATCGACTACATAAATATTTAAAATTTATTTGAATACTGTTTTAAATATTAATATTTAAATATTTTATCAGAATTAATAAAAAATATATTAAAATTATGTACGAATTTTTTTAAAATATCTTTCAAATATTTAAAAAAAAAATAAACAATCGCATTTAAAGAAAATTTATATAAAAATATTGAATTTAAAAAAAACATATTTAAATTGAATATGTTATTAGTGGTTTTATGGTATTATTTTCTTCATATTGCGTTCATCAAATGCCATTGCCTGTATAATTTATTCTCGCTTCACTTTTTTTGTTCTCTTTTTTATACTATGTTTGACAGTTGGTGCAATATTAGGGCACCAACTGTCAAAAATAGTATAAATTAGAAAAAGTAATCTACAAAATATATCTAGGTAGAAGCAAATTATGCAGGTAAATGACAACCGGTCCAAGATGTTCTTGAGAAAACACCGAGTTGTCACTCCACCCTACATAATCATTTCGTTGCCAAACATGCATACTATATTACTCCTGAAACAATAACTAAATGAGAACTATGAGAACTATAAGAACTGCAAATGCAAAAAATAAACTGCAGAAACAGAGTGCGATGCTATTGCTGCTTGTCGGAGTATGTGTGTACGTGTGCGATGCTGTTGCTGCTTGCTTGTACGGAATATGTGTGTACGTGTGTGGTATAAATAAAATTCAAATACTGGAAAAAAACGAGTTGTAAGGAAAATATTTGATTTATCCACGTAAATATTTAAATAAAATTGATACTCAGGCGTGGATAATGTTAATATGCATTATTTCCCTTAGTGTACGATCTTATCAACCCATATCGGTCGGACTCACTGCATTTATCATTTGAATAAAATTGTCAACGAGCGAAAACCAACTTATGGAAGAACAGAAAGGAAGAGAAAAACAAACCGAACAAGTGTTGCAAGTATGGAATTTCGAACGGAATTCATCAAATTATACTGGAATTTTCTTAAGAAATTAAAAAAAAAATTTTAGTCATTAGAAAGCAAAAATATTCGGCCAAAATATTCTGCTATTTTGGGCCGAAGCCAAAGGTTAACAAATACGAAGCCAAATATTCGGTCGGAAACTATTATCTACTAATCCAGTGATGTCCACAACCTATGCCAGCGGGCTTTTTTGTTTGCATAGCCAACACGTTGGAGTGAATGAGACAAACACCACTGCTGTAGCCATCACTGCACTAATCTATAGGTAGAACAACTGAAATACTTGATTTAAAGAAAAAAAAAAACAGGTTTTCTAAACATTAAAGATAAAAATAGTTAAATCGGCTGGACGGCTAAAAAAAAGAAAATAGGTACAAGACCCAGTAAACCAAGACCACAGTTTTCGAATTCATTTATGAACTTTTTCGGGTAGAGACGTTAATTTCCGCCGGTCTAAAATGCCTCTCAAAAATTTACCTTATTTTGTTCCGAAATGAGGTAAAAAAAGAACCATAAAAAGGTTATTTTTCGGCACTCGTACCTCCTTTTAGACCTTTTAGACCGTACCTCAAAAAAAAAGTTCGCCGTATACCAGCGAATATGACGTATTTTTGCAAGAGAATTACGAAAACATTTTTTTTTTTTTACCGAACGTAGGGGTCGCGCATTGACATATAACTTCATATCTCTGGTGTTTACAGTCGGATTTCTAAGTTTGGTATATCAATGTTTTTGTCTCAAGGAGACCAATATGACCTTTATAGAGGCCATTGACCTCAGGTGTGCCGTTCTAGTACTTACCCTCCAGATCTCAGTTTCTACCATGCTAAGGTACCACCCTAATATTAAAAAAATAAACCTCTTAAAATATCAATAATCTTTTGTTCAGGAAGTATATCGATATTTCCAGCAGAATTATTTTTAAACAATTTTTGAAAATTTTGCCATTTTTTCATTTTCATCATATCTTCGGTATTAAAAGTCTTATCATATTGAATGACATATCGATGTTTTTGTCTCAAAGAGACCAATTATTTTTTTCTCCAAAATAAAAAAAGACAAAAACATTGATATAACATAGAAATCCGACTGTAAACACCAGATATATGAAGTTATATGTCAAATCGCGATCCCTACGTTCGGTCAAAAAAAAAATTTTTTTTCGTAATTGTCTTGCAAAAATGCGTCATATTCGCTGGTATACGGCGCACTTTTTTTTTTTGCATAGGAGGTGGTACGGTCTACAGTACACCCATCTCCCTTCTGATGACGAGAATCAAATCGCACTCGTAAAAAAGTTAATTTGAAAAGTTCTAACAAAGGTTTTAAAATTCTTCCTTTTTTTACTCATTTTAGATTATAAAAAAGTAATAATTATGATTATGAGAAATTTATGGTTATGAGAAATTGTTCATTTATGAGAAATTGTTTCTACAGATATGATAAAAAAATCATTATTTTTTATAAAGAATGCAAAAAAAAACATTTATGATTCATTTCTGAGCTCATTTATGAACAAAAATATTTCATTTACGAGGAATTTTACCTATTAAAATGATAAAAAACTGACTCTTTTTCCAATCAAAATAAGTTTTTTTTTTTAATTTCGGAAAAGAAGTACAGTTTTTATCTATGGGAAAAGTTTCACGAATTTAGTCTTCTATAGCAAGCACTTTTCAGTGAAAAAATTAAAAAATAAAAATTCTACCCAAAAATGTTCGCCAAACTCTCACGTTACCCAAAACCTTCGCTTATGGTTCAGTGGAGAGAGATCAGTAATGAAACGTATGGATATTTGTAGAATTTTTGGCAGTATCAGAAATTTAAACCTTTTATTGGTTAATAGCTTGTGTATCCATCATAATTTTGGATGACTTTTGCCTCCCTTTTTGTCACCCATATTGTATATCAACTTGCGGCAGATTTCGTTTGGAATCTCATACCATGTTTTTCATACGAACTCCCATAATTTTTCCTTATTGGAGAACGTATGTTTGGCTATTCTTTTTTTTTAACGCTCCTCCAAGATTTTCTATTGGATTAAGGTCCGGTGATTGACTTGGACAGCAAAGCAAGTTGATATTTTCGCTTTCAAACCAGTTCTTTATAAGTTCGTAGTTGTGTTTTGGATCGTTATCCTGCTGGAACGTTCATATAAAGGGCATATTTTCCTCCACATAGGGTAACATCGTATACGTAAATATATTCTTTTACCTAAATCTTTCCATGGTATCGTTTATTCGATGTATATGACCCACCCCATACCAAAAAAAAAGCCCGGGTATTTTTTTTTTTTTTTTGTTTTTTTCGTAAAGAGGATGTGAAATTCCCTTTGGGGAGTCGAATATTCCTTGTCATATAATTTGAAAATAAATTTATTTTTGTTTCGTCGCTCTATAAAATATTTCGCCACTGTTAAATTCCTTCAGGTCCAGACCAATTCATGTGTGTTTTTGCAAAATCTAATCTCATAGCAAAATTTTTTTTTTGTCGGAGCAAAGAACTTTTCTGGCAATTCTTCCATGTAGATTCGCGCTTTGTAGTCTCCTACGAATATTCCTGGAAGACACAACATTGACAATATCTGCCGTAATTACTCTTGATGATGAAGAAGGATTTTTCTTGGAAAGACCAACACACAGTTGTCAGTTGTTTGGGGAGATGTTTAGTTCTGCAACTCTGCGACGAGTTTCCTTGGTAGCTTTTGATTTGAGAGCATTGCAGCAAAATTTAATGACCTTCCTAATGATTTGGCGATCATACGCAGGATAAAACCTTCGTCTCTAAGGTCAACTGCTAATCATCGTTTCTCCGGAGTACAATGGTTATTTCGGCCCAAATAAACAAATTTGGCTGCAAAAATATTGCTAACAAACTCTAGCAACTTACCCTTACTTTCAAAACCAACTTACCCACGGTTTACTGAAGTATTTGAGATATGCCTAAGGTCACTGTTCACCCAGTTACCTAAATTAAGTTCTAGACATGTGCAGAGAAATATGATCTATGGATGTTTCCTCTCTTTCTCGTCATTGCAGTTTTTTCAATTTCAGGTGTAATGCCTATTCAGTCAAGTTTACCTTGGTTTGAAATGGGGTGATAGATTATTGGGAAGGAAGGGGCAATCCAAACCACCAAATACAACTTAAATTCTAAAATATTGATGAATTTTCAATTTCAGTTGATTAGAGGATGAGGACAGAAAAGCAGAAAGGTTAAAGCGTAGACCCAGTGTCTGGCTGGGATTCGAACCCGGGACCTCTGGAGTGGTAGTCGAGCACACTACCTACACTACCCTGAGAGATATAGAAATTATTTCCTAATCTGCCAATAACTGTTACGTACTCACGGTACGAGCGAGTAAATCTGCTTTGCAAATATTTATAGGTAAGAACTTCGGAAAGCTCCTATTTCTTTAAATCCAACATAGAAAGATTTGGACGAATTAATAGATCTGCGTCAGCTAAGGACAAAATTAGATGTTGTTTCAACATTTTTCAGTTATTTCATGGCTTTCAAAGCGGTCTGGCTGTTAGCCAGTACGCAAATATCCTTAGATAAAATCCATAGATGATATCATAGAGGAAGATATCCCGTTTGGATTCTAATGGTATTGTTTGATAGGTGATTTTCATGCTTCAATTTATTACGAAAGGACATCAAACTTCTTGTCGAAAAATAATTTTTTTGTGTTGTAGTCTAAAGTTTTGGGATTAGAAGGAAGGAACTTCCTTATGTCAAAGTGTTCTATTGTTCCGAAAAATTTAGTGGTACGCTTCTAACCAGGAGCACGTTTTTGGGTAAGTTGTGTTTTCTTGTGATAGTCAGTTCATAGTTTTTACAAGATTTGAAAATGGAGTTAAGAACTGGGACTATGAATTTTTGACGGCATAAGCATGTACCGGTGGCAGTGGATTTTCGTCTATATTTTGTCTTAAACTAATAGTTTTTCGGCTTAGTTATATACTTTTACCCATATTTGTTTTGAAAACTATATTCACATGTCCCCAGAATTACGGTATGTTATTTAGGTCAAAAGCAGATCAATTTGTGATGTCATAAGTTGTATGTGTTTCAATGGGGCCTTGATGTTCGACGTGGTGACTGGAATGGTTTGAACGTTTCAATTGAACATTTAAGATTGAATTGTACAAAAGAGTTTTCAACAAGAGATACATGCTGCTCTTGTAAATAACCTATCTTTTAATAACCAGTATATTTGAGTTTCTACTAAAATATTGAGAGGTTTTTTCTCCGTAGCTAGTGTATGTTCAGATTTATTTTCACATAACTCGAGTTGAGAAAGACTAGTTGATATAATTTTCTTAAGGCTTAAGGCCTCAGAGGCTTGTTGTGTTTTTCACAGGTGATCCACCAAGACTGTCGTTTTACTTGTTGCAATACTTTCTTGAACTCTTTTCAAACCAATTAATCTACTCAATGATGGATCCTGTCTTTTTTGCTACATTGAAGAATAACTGAAGAAGAGTTACTACAACTCTTATTTCTAAATTGTTCAAAACCCGTCTTCCAAGAGGATGACTTTTGTTATTTGAGACATTTTAATCAAAAATTTTATCAATAGGCTGGGGTGGGTTCATAAGTAACTTCAGATGTTATTGTTTCTTTTTCGAGATCCTAATAAAGGGTGATTTTTTTGAGGTTATGATTTTCATGCATTAGTATTTGACAGATCACGTGGGATTTCAGACATGGTGTCAAAGAGAAAGATGCTCAGTATGCTTTGACATTTCATCATGAATAGACTTACTAACGAGCAACGCTTGCAAATCATTGAATTTTATTACCAAAATCAGTGTTCGGTTTTTTTTGTTTTTTTGTTCAAATTTTGTTCAGCGATGAGGCTCATTTCTGGTTGAATGGCTACGTAAATAAGCAAAATTGCCGCATTTGGAGTGAAGAGCAACCAGAAGCCGTTCAAGAACTGGCCATGCATCCCGAAAAATGCACTGTTTGGTGTGGTTTGTACGCTGGTGGAATCATTGGACCGTATTTTTTCAAAGATGCTGTTGGACGCAACGTTACGGTGAATGGTGATCGCTATCGTTCGATGCTAACAAACTTTTTGTTGCCAAAAATGGAAGAACTGAACTTGGTTGACATGTGGTTTCAACAAGATGGCGCTACATGCCACACATCTCGCGATTCTATGGCCATTTTGAGGGAAAACTTCGGAGAACAATTAATCTCAAGAAATGGACCGGTAAGTTGGCCACCAAGATCATGCGATTTGACGCCTTTAGACTATTTTTTGTGGGGCTACGTCAAGTCTAAAGTCTACAGAAATAAGCCAGCAACTATTCCAGCTTTGGAAGACAACATTTCCGAAGAAATTCGGGCTATTCCGGCCGAAATGCTCGAAAAAGTTGCCCAAAATTGGACTTTCCGAATGGACCACCTAAGACGCAGCCGCGGTCAACATTTAAATGAAATTATCTTCAAAAAGTAAATGTCATGGACCAATCTAACGTTTCAAATAAAGAACCGATGAGATTTTGCAAATTTTATGCGTTTTTTTTTAAAAAAAAGTTATCAGGCACTTAAAAAATCACTCTTTAGTTTTGGGTTCATAAGTTACTTCTGATATTTTTGTGATAAAGGTAGCAACATGATTTAGGAGCAAATTCATCAATGCCAAAAGGCAAATTCCTTTGAACAGAAAAAGACTGTTTCTTTTTTGTTTTAGAAGTAGGAGGTGATGCAGAAGTTAGTTGTGTTTTAGATGTATTACCTTCGAGACCCCAACCGAGTTTTAAGTAGGACACCTACGTGATTTTGAAACAAAATCATTGATGTCAAAAAGGGAAAAGAGGTTGGACAAGAAAGTTCTTTTGAAATTACCCAATTTCTAATGCTATTAAATATATGGTCAGAGGCAAGGGTAAGACTTAAGTCTTCAGCCTACTGATGATAATGAACCAGATGGGCTTACTGCATATATAATTTAAATCAAAATAAGTACTTATACAAATTACTGGGAACAAATGGTAAGTAATTTTTCGTTCCCTACTTTTCTGACTTTACTAAAAACGGATAAAATTTCTCAACTATTGAAATAATGCTCTTACGTATTCTAATGATTTCTCGTACATAGTTTCATTTATCATATTTTTCCAACCTAAATTGACAAAATAGCACATTATTTTTTCTCACTGTAGCTTATTAACTCAACCTACCGCTCTCCCAAATTCTGCTTGTAAGCTTTAAAAATATTTATATCTAATAAGCGTCATGTATAGTATATGCGCCATAATCAGTTAAGACCGACCCTAAATTTTGTTTATTTTTTGTCACATCATGCAGTCAAATAATAACACTTCATAAATAACAATAATATTTTTCACGTATTTGTCTCAACTTTAAGCGAAAAAATTCCACGTCATAATATCTATGAGTAACTCCGCAAAAAAATGATTTTCGCTGAGTGCAGACGCATGATGCTCAATTGCTGTCTGCCTATTGTTATGTTGTTGTTGTTGTTGTTGTTGTTGTTGATGTTGTTGTTTTTTATAGCTGCCACAGAATATGTTTTAAATTAGATTAAAACAACGCACTCGACCTTAAATTGATATAAATTGTGTTGTTGGTGTGGTGCGGTGGAGTTGAGTCAAGCTGCATGACGAGTGGTCAAAGTTGAGCGCCATTTGTGATGAGGGTTAATGAGAGTTTCAAAAGAGCAACCAACAGCAACAGCAGAAGCAGCATATGAAGAGGAGCAATAAACAGCAATAATGGGAGAGTATAAAGTCCCATTTAAAAGAAATGGAACTCAAAGAAGGGTTTAGTCCGCTCAATGCAAAAATGTAAGATGTTTAATTCCAAATTAGATTAAAATGAACACATTCATTGGCATATCAGACATACATATATAGGATGTTTTTTTAGCTGCATGAGAAGTTTTGATGGTTGTTGTCTACAGTTTGACAGTTGAAAATGACAAACTGTGTTGACATTTCTGTTCAGTAACGTTTGGCAATTCATCATGAACAGCTATGGGCACGGAGCAAGCTTCGGAGCCAGCTGAGAGCAATTGAGAGCAAAGGCTTATGTAGCAACACAAAACGCAACAACAAATCAAAGACAAAAGACAAAGAGAAATAACACAGAAGCTTTAAATGTACTGGTGCCCATACCCGATGATTGTCTTGATTTGTTGTTGCGTTTTGTGTTGCTACATAAGCCTTTGTTCTCACTTTTTACTCTCAACGCTCCCAGAGCGCTCTATGCCCATAGCTGCTGATGATTTATGAATCGTTTAACGCCAGAACAACGCTTCCAAATTGTGGACATTTACTTTGAAAAAATAAATCTGTTCGCAAAATTGATAGAGCACTTTGTCTTTTTACAGTCACCATAATCGGCCTAGTGAGCAAGTACAGTTCGTCCAGTTATTGATCGTTTTCTCACCAATTTTACTCTTCTCATTCAAAACCATCAACAAGACAAAGAAATGTGCGTACCGAAGAGAATATTACTGCTGTAGCGCGAAGTGTTGAAGAAGACGCCGAAAGTTGATTTATCGCCATTCTCAATTTTTTGGGCTTTGTCCTTCGACTACGTGGAAAATTTTAAGTAAGGATCTTGGCTTACGTGCCTATAAAATACACATCGTGCAAGAATTAAAGCCAAGTGAACATTGTTTACGTCGCAATTTTGCTGGTTGGGCTTATTTAAAACTGGCCGAAGATGAGCATTTTGTCCGAGGAATTGTGTTAAGTGATGAAGCTCATTTCTAGTTAAATGGCTTCGTGAATAAGCAAAATTCCCCTATATGGAGCGAAGACAATCCTCAAGCCATTAACAATTCACTATTAGATCCATTAAAATTGACTTTTTGGTGCGGTTTACACCCTGGTGGCTTCATCGGTCCTTATATTTTCCCAAAAAGATACAACAGACCAGTCTTTTTACAGCTGCAGCATGCAGTGCCACAGTCAGCTGTGCATTTACAACTGATTATGTTGGGCAGTTGGTCTGGGGCAGTGTATATCTTGGTGGTGATCGGAACCACGATTTTATGTCGTTTAATAGCAATAAAATATCATGTGGCAGGATTTAAGAATGAAGATGTACTACTAAAGTATGACACAGGTAGGTATTGATAAAGAGCATAAAAATACCCAACCCGTTTAGTAAGCTGCCATCTACATAGGGAACTTCTGATGGCTCCCTTGCTTCCCTTCCACGCCTGGACATGCAAGTACGTTCTGAATGAGTAGTACTTGGCGGCATCTCTCATTGGTGGCAGTCTGCCAAGTTGACGTTTGGGCTTTGCCACGGCTTTAGAAAACAATTCTAAGGCCTATGTATCAGGCCTTTGAGATTGTCAATATCGACGGTCCCTCCACACAATTTCAGAAAGAATTTCGCTCCAACGTCAGCGATATGAGTTAGAGTTGCTTCGGAGTCTTTAAAAATCGCCAACATCTCTGAAAAGCTAGGGGGAAGTGCAGAAGTTTCACTTTGACGACTCAAAGATGCCGCATTTAATTTGTCGTTGATGTATTTTTTCCCGGCAAACTTTGATTTTCGTGCTGTTTTCGCTTGTAACTCCTCTCTTTTTCACTAAATACACTTTATTATCATCCCTTCCCCCTTAGTCAGCATACGATCCTCGAGGTCGAAAACTTAGGATAGTCTTCCTAGTGTTTCCCCAAACAACCCGTCAAAGTTCCATTAACTTCGGTATGCTTTCCAGGTGCAAAGTACATAACTACCGGACTATATTCTTTTTTAATATTTAAATTATTAAACAATTTTAAACAACATTAGAAACTTTTAAACGTTTCATAATTTTTTTTGATAGGTAGTATTTATTCAGTTTGCTAACATTTCTTTAATCTCATCAGGCACCTTAACCGTCTCACTCACCATCACCACCTATCCCCCCCTCATCACCTTCTTCCTCCGCCTCTCCCTCTCACATATTGCACACTCAAAAAATGTAAACAATAACACTTCATTCCTCTTTATTTGCTTGCCGTTACCTTAAACATGAATTAGCAAAAATAATAATAATACAAGTACTACTACTACAAATAGCAACAACAACGAATAGCAACAACTACAACAACAACTAATGTAAACAATTCTTTTATTGCCTCTCGTATGTCGTCGTAATCATTAAGTTGGCGCTCATTTTGTTTATTTGTATTCACACTTAGCACACTCAGAGCGCATATCAAACGACGACAAGTGCCATAAGCACAGTGGGGCACAATGAAAAACAAATGAGATAATTGGAGAAATTGGATTCATTAATACAAGCAACTTATTTTTTATATGCATTAATTAAAGAGTTTGTGTTTTTGAGTATCTTGAAAGAAAAAAAAAAAAAACTTTTTTGCCCTTGAAAGGGCTTTGATTGAGCGTCTGATCAGTTGTGTTGCGCATTTTTTTGAATATTTGTACATTTGAGAACTAGACTTGCTTAATTTATACCGGCTTTGCCCGGCTAATGTTAGTATTCTCAGAGGCATTACATTGCATTTGTTTTCTCTTCAGGTTTGCCATTTCCTTCGGCTGAACAGAAAATCTAATTGATACACATTTTCTCTGTCTAGTGAGATTTGAACCATGAACCTCGTGGATCGTAAATTTGGCATCAAAAGGTCGACGCACGTAAACGCGTTTGGCCAAGGCCACCATATAATCGGAAACTACCGTATTTTTTACAGAGTTCAGAGATAAACATGCCTGGTTTTCACATTTAATTAATTTGTGTTCATTCTAAGATTGAAGGTTTAGACAAATTTGACCTAAGTGACATATAATTTTTAAGATCGGTTATAATCTAGTAAAATTATACAAAAAATACCATTTTGGCTGTTAATAAAGACTACTTAGAAAATATAATTTGTATGGTTCTAAAATCCATTGAAGGTTAACTTTCAAATGAGATGGTGACACTGCAAACTTTTTTTCCCCTATAGAGTTACAAGCAAGAAATATAATTTTCTGAAAAAAAGGGTTCAGGAGAGACAAAGCCTCTCCATTAAGATTTCTCCGAACAAAAATTGATGTAGAAATAAGTTTTAAGAGCTCCTCTTACTTTTGAGTCGTATACCGGCTTACTTTATAAATCTCCATGCAACTCGATCCGGCTTTTTGTTTAATATTACTTTACAGTATGCGATGCCATTGTTTTTCCCAATCAGAATAATGGCTTCTAAAAATATTCTTTATAAATTATTAAGCTTTAAGCGTTATTTTCCTGATAAGTTATCAAATTTTTCAATTATAATCGGGTATGGGCACTACTACGTTTAAAGATTCTGTGTTTGCATTTTGTCTTTGATTTGTTGTTGCGTTTTGTGTAGCTACATAAGACTTTGCTCGCAATTCTTATCCTCAACGGTCCCAGAGCGCTCTCTGCCCATAGCTGGTTATAATGATTGGAACAAGAGTGATTATTAATTCTTATTTTTTAAATAAAAGTACAACGGAAATGATGTTAATGTTGAAGGACCCAGTCACTTGTTAACAAGGAAACATATTGCTACAATTTCAGCTCAGTAACTTTTAAATGTATTTTGAATATTAGCTTATCAATCTTTGTTGCTTGGCATTTAAACTAGAGTTTTAAACTAGGAGTTTTTTCAGTTATAAGCAAATGAATTCTATTTTGTTAACTTTTTGGTATAAACTGCTTCGCAAGTGTTTTTAATGTTCAAGGATAAAGCTTATTTTTTAACAAATAAATATTTTTGATTTTTGGATTTTTTTTATATATTTTTTTTTTTGATTCAATGTTTTAACTTTCAAATTTGGTCATTTATTAAGAAACCTAAAGCTGTCTCTAAACTTATGTTAAAATTCACGCTTTTTTGTGATTAAAATTAAAAATTTTTTCGTAAGAGCGTTAATTTTTAAGAATACATTAAAAATTATTTAAAATTAGATGAATTTTGGGTAATTAAATCACTTTCTCAATCAAGATTGACTTGACAAAAAAATTCTTTTGTTTCAGGCTCATTCCACCAGTTTTCGCCCAATTTAAAAAAAAAAAGTCGCAACATGTTCTAGAAAAAAATTGACAAAATTATATGTTGTTTTTGTGTTAAAGTAGGTAACAAAAAACATTTTTTAATTTTTTATTTTTAACCGTTAACCAGTGGTGGCGCTCGAAAAATTTTTGGCGGCCGCAAAAATCACGATTTAATAGTTTACGGTTTCATTTCTATCTCCGCTCCTGTAATTGGTATTGACTTAATTTAAAAACTGTTTGATAGATAACAAATTGACGCAACTTCTAATATAAAATTTAAGTTCGTAAACTTATTTTTAATAAATAATAAAATTCACCAAACTTATGCTAAAAATTGGTTTTTTTTCGATTTTCATCACCCTGTTTCAACAACTTACAGGGTTGCCAGACCTAAAATTTTTTTACAGTTTCTTCTTCTATTACCTTTTAACAAGATAAGTTGAAAAAATTATGGAAAATGTGTAAATATTTTTAGTTTTACTGCTTTGAAAGTATGGATTTATGAGAAATGGCACAACTTTAACACAAAAACAACATATAATTTTGTCAATTTTTTTCTAGAACATGTTGCGACTTTTTTTTTAAATTGGGCGAAAACTGGTGGAATAAGCCTTCAGTTTGTGTCAGAAACGTTTGTGTCAGTTTTAGATTTTCCTATAAATTTATTTGACAAAAATTACAGGATTGAGAAAAATGCAAGTATTTTTAAATAATTCAAACGTGTTCTCTTGTTAGTGAAAAGCATTTTTTGATGCCAAAAATTTGTTGTGTGACGTTGATTCTTTCCAAGTAAAATTGCATGAAGTTCTTTCAAATTTTTCAACTAAATGGACCATTCCGAAAAAACTGAAGACAATACAACATGTATAGAGAAGGTTTCGGAAGTGTCAGGAAATATTTCCACAGCTCCTTTCGATTATGTGACAATTCAATAATTAAATTGGAAAATTTAATAACATAACATAGACTTTGAAAATAAATAGAAGAAAAAAGTAGCTTTTATACGGAAAACTAATAGGATTTTTGAAGATATCATGAAAAACTACTGACATATTCTAAAAGAAAAGAATCAAAAACTAACACCATTTTTATTAGAATTCTTCACATGAGTTTTTGTGCACAAAATTCTCGTTTTATGCATTAATGGGTTGATATCAGTTCTTGTAAATAACTACATATCCTTATATTCAATGCTCGCTTCTATCATTTTTAGATAAATTATCATCATCAAATCCTTACAGATAAATTTACAGATAATAGAAGAAATTCATTTGAACATTCTGTTCATTCAAACTATGATGTCCTTTTAATACATTTGTTTTATATATTTTGAGTATTTCTGGCCAAGCTCATTTAAACTATCTTTCAAATAACATCACCAATAGGATATATTTGGTTTTACTGGGACACCATAAATAGTTATAGAAAAATGTGAAAATTGATTTGGTTAATGGATCTTAAAGATAAAAATGAAAATAAATGGTGTTAATCACACCACCAGCACAATATTAAAACTAAAATTCAAGACACTATAAGAGAACAATGCGCAAATACTGACAGACATATTGGCTGTTCTCGCGTCACGTTTTTAACGCGTCAACGAACTTAACTTCAAAGAAAACTGCACCGATTTATATATTAGATAAATTAGTTTAAAGTTTTTCATCTTTATTTTGAAATGTTTAAATAGTTGGTTAAATCTTCTGTTTTGCCCACTGTGCGACCCCGTTCTTATAGAATTCCGGGAAGATCATTAATTTAAGTGTGTTGATCTCTTTTTAGTCAAGCATTATTTGAATAACTTTGTCTCCTCTCGTTACTACTGTTTTTGTAAAATTTTGTTTTGTTGCTATTTCATTTTATTGTGTGCTTGTGTGACTTTAATCAATGTATAAAACCAAGTAGCAAAAAAAAAACAAATCAACAATTCATGAGCGTTAAGTGGATGATAAAGCTTTAGGAGCAGAGTAAAACTTGAATTCCACAAAAAGCTGTGGAGCTTTACTAAATATTTATGTCAACAGATCTTGGCATTGAAGCTTGAAAAGATTATTGTTTAAATATTAGCAGAAACTGTTAACGGACCTTGCATGAGCTTTTTTTTTTAACTGTACAGTGGGTGGAAGGTGCTAAGATTTTTAATTTAAATTTAATTGGACTTGAAATGGTACAAACTTTTTTGTGTCATAACATTATGTAAAAAATAGAAAATGTTAAAATTAGAAGCATTGAACTATAAAGCAGACAATCTCCTGTGTTCTTTGCTCCCTTTAATAAAAACTTTTTATTTATTTTCTGATTAAATTATTATTAATATTTATTAGTTTATTATTAATCCTTTAAATAAATGCTAGATAATATTTTAAGTTAACGACATTTTTTGGTTTTTTAGTTTCAGATGATCAAATCCAGAGATATCATGCTCACTGTAAGACGCCTCTTTTAGAGGATCTCCTAGAGATCGTCCTCAGCAGCTTTTATGATAATAAGTTTTCAAATAAAAATTATGAACATAAAGCTAAAGTTTTCTCAATATCAACATAGATTTTTATGTTTTTATGTATTACAATGCTGTCCCAGAAAACATTCTTAAAAATTCAATTCTTTTTGGCCACCTGACTGCATATAAATAAATAACTCTTCCATGAAAACTTTTTGAATTAATTAGCTACTTTTTTTTTATAAATAATATTATTATGCTAGCCTTCAAGAGAGCTATTTTAAAAGCTGTCATTGTCTGTGTTACAACATTTGTAAACTACATTCCCACGTAACTCTTTCAAGGCTGTTTTGATGTCGAGACTTCTGCATCATCTGCATTAAGGTGATGATTACATGTGCTTTGAATGTTTGCATCTGCATCTGATGGAACAAAAGCTATTGTTAGAATATATACAAGGCCAAAGCTTTGAATTTTCACTATTATTGCTTGTGGAGGGTTTATTTCCAGGTTGTAATGCTTATGCGCGTGCTGCGTAAGAGATAGATTTACTTTGTGAATACATTTGTAGCGCCCATTAGGAGGAGGCCTGACAATTTTAGCAAAAATATATATGTTCTTGATCAAAAACACAACATGAGACGGACAGATAATTTTTGATTTATTTTTTCTGTTGACGAATTGTTTTTTTTTCTAATCTTGAAAATGTATCAAGATATTGAAGTTTTACATTTAAGTAAAACGTTCAAGGATTAACGTTTTAAAAATCTTACTTGTAAGCAAACAAGCTATTCTAAGTTTATTAAAAAGCTTGCTTTGCAAATTTCAACTGTGTATATTTTGTCTGATGTTAAAAATTTTTGTTTGATGTTAAATATATAAAAGGGCTTTTAACATCTATTGCAAATAGTTTTTCATCACATAGTAAATGTTAAATTTATTGGCAACTTTTGCAATGACAACAAGAAATAAGAGTTGTTCACAATCCCGAGTAAATTAGCTTTGCAAAGTGATGCAATTGCATTTATTTGCCATAAGTTATGAGAAAACATACTTAGGTTAACTATGCAAGACTCTCGAAAATTCACAATTGACATTTTGGCAGCTTTGAAGTAAGGCTTCTTCGTATTATGCACTCACACTAATCTCAGCCGGATCTTGACATAGACATCTAAATTAGCTCTAATTGCTCCATTTCTGTAGTTTTTATTTTAATATTTCAAAATCAACTGTTCATAGCTGTTAACTTCTTGATTTAGAATTCAGTTGTATTCTGATTTTGTCTTGATTACCATTTTCAGTTTTTTTTTTTTTTATTAAATCTTTTTCTTAATTTTCAGCTGTCAAACAGTTTTTATTGTCAAGTCCCTATAGCAAATACATAGAATATTAAAGTTATTTATTAATTATTGCCGTGGAGTATTTGCACTGAAATGAGAGCATATTGTTGATATATGCAATAGGTTTTAGGCATTGCATTTATTTACATTTTTTAATTATGATAGCAAAGGTGCAAATATATATTTATTACCATGATGCAAGACCATATCCAGCCGATATGTTGTGTTTGTGCTATTGCACTCATTTTAATTTGCTTCGAATTTGCATAAATGCTATACCGAAAACACATTGCATAGATGCTACACCAAAAACTTATTGCATATATTTGTAATATACTCTCACTGCATTGCAAATACTATAGCTAATATTTAAATCGCCTAAGCAAAGAAATGCAATATTACAGTATTTTTTTTTTATTATCGAAGTGCAAGTACATTGCAATTTGCAATGAAATGAGAGCATATTATTAGAGCATATTATGTATACAATAAGTTTAGGAATAGCATTTATTTACAATTTTGTGTTTTGATGGCAAAGATGTAAATATATAAATTTATTGAATGATTCGAGATTATTTGCAAGGAATCGTGGATACCCCTATTAATTTTATTTTAATTTGCCTTTGCACAAGTGCTATGCCGAAAACTATATGACTTTAATGCCATACAAAAAATATGTTGCATGTATTTACAAAATACACTACTCACTTCATTGCAAATACCATAGCAAAGAATAAAATTGCTATAAAAAATATTTAGATGCATAGATTTTGTAGTATTTTTTTTAACTTTTGAAGTGCAAATATTTATAATTATATTAAGCATATTGTAAATATATGCAATATGTTAAAGGTACAGTATTTATTTATACAGTTTTGCCTAGTGAGTTCAAAAGATGCAAATATGTATTAAATAAGCTTTATAATAGGGTAATTCACAATCTTGTGTATTTGAGATCGTAAATTCGTGCAATTGTCAAAATTCCCCATCAGTTGTGAACGACTTATTCGGCTTACTTTGCAATACTACTTTTTGCCTTTATTTTTCCCCCCCAATATTTCAGTATTGCATTCGTATAGTAATTAAAAATTATTAGTTTTTAGTGTTGCATATTTGCAAAAGCCTAGTAAGTGCATCTCTATATATTTCGTTAGTGTCGAGTAAAAATATACTTTACCATTTTGCAAGTGCTGTGATGCAAGACCATTTGCAAAAGATTGAGAATTGCCCTTATACATTAAGAGCATATTGTAATTAAAAACATTTTTGCCATCACAATGCAATCTAAACTAAAAAATATTGCATATATTTACAGTATGCTCTTAATATATTAGGGCAATACATAATCTTGTGCAAATGGTCTTTTTTTGTAATTGTAAATATATGCAATATGTTTTAGGATAGCATGTATTCACATTTTTGCATTGTGATGGCAAAAATGCAAATATGTATAACGTTTCCTTTGTAGCAAAACTATTTAAACTATTGCATAAATGCTACACCGAAAACATATTACATCAATGCTATGACAAAAAGCTATTGAATATATTTACAATATGATCACACTATACTATAGCAAATACTATTGCAAATATTAAAATTGCTGTATTTTGTTTTTTTTTTTTAATTATTATTAAAGCGAGAGTATTTACAAAAAAATGAGAGCATATTTTCAGTATATGCAATAGATTTAAGGTGAAGCATTTACTTAAAATTTTTTTTATTTTGATTATAAGTTGCAAAAATATAAAGCATTTGTCATTATGCAAGACTATTTGCTCCGGATCGCAAAAGCCCTATTGTATTGATTTTCGTTTGCTCCATCTTTGCATAAATACTATACTAATTAAAGTAGATTTTTAATTATAGAAGTGCTGATATTTGCAATGAATGCGAGCTCATTCTGTGTATATGCAAAAGTTTTAGGTCATAGCATTTATGCATATTTTTGTGCTATGATGACAAAACGTGGAAATTTATATTTATTGCCATTATGCAAGGCTATTTACACCGGATTGTGAATAACCCCTATTGTATAGCATCATGTTACCTAAGACATAGCAAATGAGTCATTGTAAAGTACTTTAAAATTTTGTATTTATAATATGCTCTCCTTTTATTGCAATGTCTATAGCAAACACTTTAATCGCTTTAGCAAATTTAATAAAATATATTTTAGTCTCCGTTTAAGTTATGGAGTCGCGAGTATTTGCAATGAAATTAGTGCGTATTGTAAGTATATGAAATAGGATTAAGGTGTAGCATTTATTAACAATTTGATTTCAGTATAAAATATTCAAATATTAAGATTAAAATTTATTAACAATTTTTAGTTGTTATTGCATAAGGTGTATACATTATAAATATATACATTATAGGTATTTGCCATAATGCAAGACTATTTACACCGAATTATGAATAATGTCTTCATTTACATTTGCTTTGCCTTTGCATAAATTTTATGTGGAAAACTTGTGCCATAATTGTTGCTGCAAAAACCCATTGCATATATTTGAAATATGCTTTCTTTCCATTGCAAATACTTAAATCGATATAGCAAATGCATAAATATAGTGATAATGCGACACTTATAGCCGCAAGAGTAATTGCAATGAAATGCAACCATATATTTAATACATGCAATAGGTTAAAGGTATTGCATTTATGTATTTATTAGTGTTGAGATTCCAAAAAGTGCAAATATATATTTTTTTACATGATGCTAAACTATTTGAAATGAAATTGCTCTTGAATAGTCCCTATTGTATTCATTCTCATTTGTTATGTCGTTTCATTTGCATTTGCTATACCTAAACAAACTTAATTATTTGTTATTTCTGTAAAACAATACATTTTTTCGAAAAGCTCCTTTGAAAAGCTCATTATACAGAAAATGTTTGTAGAAAGTTAAAACAAATTGTTTGCTTCATTTGAATTCATTTGCAAAATACTCAAGTTTAAGCCTTATTTGAATGTATTTGCAAAAAAAAAAATCCATGTTTTAAACCATTGGTGGGCATTCTTACACAGTCGCAATCTTGGCGTTTATGTGTATTTGTGCATTCAAAAGCTTTCGAATGTTAAAAAAGTGTGTAAAAAGCTAACAGCATACGTGTGAAGCTCTAGCATCGTACGTGTGGCGGCAGAGAAAGCTCTTTGGCCGCGACCGACAGAATGCCCGGCATTGTTTTAAACACAAGGTAGTTGAAAGTAGCAAAGCTTTCAACAAAAGCTTTCGAACTTATATCTTCACTGAGAGCTTTAAAGCTTTTTTTACGGCTGCAATAATAGAATATTAAAATTTAAATACAATTTTCTTTATTAATTTAATTATAACTTAGCTGCACAGTGGCACTTAATACATAAAAAATTAAACTAAAAACTAACTAAATAGGCACTTTGAGGTTTCACACATCGAAAATGCGCTCATTTATAGAAATTTCGACGTCGCGGTGCGGGCTGCGGCAGCGTGCCGCAAATACTATAGTAATGATGGCCGGCCGTGCGACCATATACAGCCGCTGGCTGATACTCACCACTGGTACCGGAGCTGTCCACTGCTTCAGGTGTGCTCTTGAATAAGCGCGCCACCGCAAAAGCGGCAAAGCCAGCAAAAGCTACACCCATAGCAGCGCCAGCAAAAACATCGCTCCAATGATGTAGATTGCGGCAGATGCACTGCATCGACATCAGACCAGCCAGCACCAGGCAGCTTAATTGTAGTACACAACGCAATGGACGCCATACAATGCCAATAAAGCGTGCCTGCAAGTAAAGGGCCACAAACGTCATGCTGCTCCAGGCAATGACGGCTGAGTGGCTAGGAAATGAATGCCGCACCGAAAGCATAACTTGACGCAACTCCACAGCAGTAGATGTGACTGAACAGTGAAAATCTTCGATATACTGATGATGATCCTCGAGTGTTTTATTTAAGCTACCGCAGGCAGAGCTGCCATCAGGCAGCAATGGTTTACACACCTCACGAAAATGTGGACGCAATCTGCCCGACATATGCTGTATAAACGAAATAGAGATCTGCTCCAAAGCCAGCACGAATAGATAAGCACCGGCAGTGCGATAAATTTCGATGACGAAGCGTGGAATGCGCATGCCGAGCACCGGCACCTTGACATTGTTGAAAGCGCTGCGCATCAGCTCGCCAATGATAATCGCTGTCAGCGGCAAAGCCAGCGATAGTAGAGCGTATTGCAAACGCTGTCCCCTGAACTGCTGTTCTTGATCGCCTTGAAACGGACGCATGAGCGTTTGATCGGAGCAGAAAAAACCGCGCTGCACAGTGGGCAACATAGATGTCACATCGAATATGGCCAGGAGCATGACCAGCAGGAATAGCAGCAAATCGACAAAGATGCGAAAGAGTTCCAGTGAAGAATTGGCCGCCTTTGGCTTAAAGTCATAGACGGTGGAGTACGGTCTGTTGTACATGTTGTTGGGTGAAAACATCGCGCTAAACTGCTGGGACACAGACCGGCGTGGATCAAACTAAGTTTTGTTGCAGCGTCAAGAGTTTGGTTCATTGTATTCACTAGCGACCGGTTTACTTTGGGTCGTCTTTGTTAAGTTATTGTTGTTGTTGGTATTGTTGTTCTTTGTCCATGCTAACTGCTGCTCTAGCTGCCAGTTGATGATAGCTGCTGCTGATGATAAAAATTCTTAAAGTCGGTCTAACGGTAATTTTTAGAAATAAATAAATTAAAGCTGCTTAATATTGCCAAAGCTTCCAAACAGTTTGGCGTAAATACCGCTTCAGACAGCCAATAACCAAGCTTGGCATCACTCGCCATAGGTAGGATGAAACAAAAGCATGAAGCAAGCGGCTAATTTTTAGTTTTTATTTAAATTAAATTACATCTGTTCTTTTTTTTTTTTTTTGTTGGATCAAAAGAGAAAAACAAATCAACTCATGAATATCAATAAATGTTAAATGTATGTATAACACGTGGAAATATCAAAAATAGGTTACATCAGTAGCTTGACTCGGACTTGTTTTCAAACTCGAGCAGCTGGCCAATGAACTGTGGCTATGAACTGTGGCTCCAAGCTGAGGTTGACCAACAAGTTGAAGGTTTGTGGCTTAAAAACCAAATAGCTGAAAATTGTATGAACCTTACTTGTATAGCTAGCTGCAGAGCTGCTTGCACAATGAATGACCCAAAGAAATGACAAAAATGTATCTATTAAAATGAACGTGGTATCTGCATAAAAAATTCATTTTAATATTGCTTGCCATTGTTTGAAAACTTGCTCCATTAGGCATTGTTTTGATATTTAATGCCATGGGATCAATTGAAAGGTTTTAAAAATGTCTTTTATTGCCCAGAGAGTGTTTTATGTGCAGATAAAACTTACTTTACAAATAAGCCAATTTGCAAAAACCATAAATCTCTTTCTTATAACGTCTTAAATTAGGCGAATCTATTCAATATTCATCTAATTGGATTATTACTCAACAAAAAAAAAAAAAAATAAAAAACAAAAATAAGAAAAAAAAACAGAAATAAAGTCTTTGAAATGCATTTTAAATACCAGTTGCGCGGGTGCAGAAGTTGAATCAATGGAAAAATTCTTGGCATTACTTAATCTTCAATCAATCGGTGAATCATTCATATGAGCATCATTGCTCTTTGTGGATTTTTGCTTGCTGCTGTGCGAATTCAAGCGTTTTGTCAATAACCATCATCATTGCCTCTAACAATCTTCACTGAGACCACCTGTTGTTATTAATTGTGCTGACCTAAATATATTTTATTATCTCCCTATAACAAGCAGAACTCTTGGAAGATTTGGTGGCTCTAAGCGGCCAATTTTTGTGTGTCTTGACCGAAACATACTCAAAACAGAAGACTGCTAAAAAAATTTGCAACAATTAAGCTTTTGTCTTATTCAAGCTGAGACAAAAGCAATTAAAGAAAATGCCGTTCAAATTTGTTATTTTTAGACTTTGAAGACAATATGAAACGCAGTCAAAGCTCCATTCCCTCACAAAACCATTTTGAATATTTCAATCTTAGCTTTTGTCATATAAGTGGCGACAAATAGTGATTTTTTTTTACAGTAATTCACACAAATAGTAGCCATAGCCTACACATATGCAAGGATTGCCAATTTAATCTTATCGATAATTAGTAGAGTAGCATCCTGAACACATTGGCGATGACAGCAACATAACGATATCTGTGAAATTTATTTAACATGGTTTTCTTATGGAGCAGAATTTTATGAACATGCCGCAACGACATAGCTTCATTGCAACAATGTTGCTTTCGTCAGTATGCATCATGCATAGAATGCAAATTTTATCCATACTTAAGTGACTAGATTTTTAGAGTAGCATTCTGAACAAATTGGCAACGACAGCAACATAACGACATCTCCCTTATTTATTTTACATGTTTTTCTTATGGAGCAGTATTTCATTATAATGCCGCAACGACATAGCTTCATTGCAGCAATGTTGCTGTCGTCAGTATGCATCTTGCATAGGTTGCAAATTTTATCCATACTTATAGTCTGAACACATTGCATACGACAAGCGACGAGAGCGAACTGTCACTTTAAATTTACTTGTATTTCTTATGGGATGAATTCTTGGAGACATTCGCGGCGACATCGAGTGTCGCTGTCGTCGACTTCAATTTAATTCTAATTTGACATGCCACAAATGGAAATTTCTTTCATTGTTTACATTTGGCATTTGTTTTTTGTTTCATGCCGGCTACTCAAGAGCTCGTTTTGTTTTTCTTATGTTAAATTTATTTCATTTAGAAGTTTAAAGGTCAGTTTATTGAATTATATTAAATTATAAAACAAAGAATTTAATATGTTTTTTCTATTTTAGTCATGGTTTTAGACGAACTCCTTATTGAAGAGGTTCGGATGCACAAATTCTTGTACGACCTCAGTAAGAAGGAATACAAAAATTTAAGGTTTAGGGATCGTGCTTGGAGCGAATTTTTCACACTCCATAAGAAAGAACACACGCAATTCTGCTAATTTTTTGACATGGCAGCTGCAAGCATCAGAAAAACATGCACTGCGTTTAATGAAAGAAACGCTAAGAAGGATGAAGAACGGGAATTTAAGTTTCAGCATTGTTTTATGATGAAGTTTGCAGCTGTCGCGTTTATTAAAATCAAGTCGCTCAACATTTCTCTACAACGACAGAATGGAGAACATGCCGTTCCTCGCATGTTGCGGTGAATGTGTTCAGGCTATTAGGTGACGAGATTTATAGACTAGCATCCTGAACATATTGGCGACGACAGCAACATAACGACTATGTCAAATTTTTTGTACATGCATTATAGAAAAAATTTCATGATAATGCCGACAAATATTCATTGCAACGATGTCAATGGTATGGATCGAATTCTAATGTGAATGGCGACAACCATGAAATTTACTCTTTTTCTCAGTGTTTGTATAGATTTTTGTAGGAATTTCTCTCGTCACTGAAAATAATCAAGTTCCCGATGATATGACTACATTTCTCAATAAACGACGCAGACACGCAAAGAAATTTTTCGTTTATCGCAACGGAAAAATTCACGAACTATACTTCGTTTGCGATCTGTATTTGGCGTAAAAGAATATTCAGTTGTCATCAAATTAAAAATATTTTTTTTATATGTATACCGCAAGCTATTTCGGTCATTATTATTTATTATATTTATTATTTTTCTCCCTATGTCCATCCGTCTTCTTATGGATTGCGCTCATCGCACCTCTGTTGCTATCTCCGTCCGCTTATTAAGCAAATTACCGATTTGCTTATACCATATAGACCTTATATAAGGTATAGACCATATACCTTCTAAAGAAACAATTTGTCCAAAAAGTAACTCTGAACTGTAAGCGTTTGTTATACAACGAAGGGAAAAAACAAACGAAGTTTTCAGTTGGGAAAAACAAATTTTTCAGTTGCTGCAATTTAAAAATCACTCGCGTTTATGACAAACGAAATTAATTTCCTGCAACTAAATGACGCGTTTCTCGCAACTGACTATTATTCTGACAACTGTTGAAACGTTTGTAAATAACGATTTCAAGCACGACAAACAAACTGGTGCTCTTCAATTACGACAACGCATTAGTGCACACCTCTGTAATAGTCTTGGCAAAAATTTATAAATTGGGCTACGTAATTACAAATTACAAATTCCAAATTTCAAATTACAAATTACAAATTACAAATAACAAAATACAAATTACAAATTACAAATTACAAATTACAAATTACAAATTACAAATTACAAATTACAAATTACAAAATACAAATTACAAAATGCAAATTACAAATTTTAAATTACATAATACAAATTACAAAAAACAAAATAAAAATTACAAATTGCAAACTACAAATTACAAATTACAAATTACAAATTACAAATTACCAATCACAAATTAGAAATTAGAAATTACAAATTACAAATTACAAATTACAAACTACAAATTATAAATTACAAATTACAAATTACAAATTACAAACCACAAATTACAAAATGCAAATTACAAATTACAAATTACAAATTACAATTAACAAATTAAAAATTGCAAATTACAAATTACAAATAACAAATTACAAATTACAAAATACAAATTACAAAATACAAAATACAAATTACAAATTACAAATTACAAAATACAAAATACAAATTACAAATTACAAATTACAAATTACAAATTACATATTACAAATAACAAATCACAAATTACAAATCACAAATTATAAATTACAAATTACAAAGTACAAATTACAAATTACAAATTACAACTTACAAATTACAAATTACAAATTACAAATAACAAATTACAAATTAGAAATTAAAAATACTTTACCATACCCCTTTCCACCATATTCTCCAGATTTAGCTCCCTGAGACTACATATTTCCTAGTTTCAATCAAGAAAAAATGGATAGGCGTTAAGAGATTTGGTTCGATTACTGAGATCATTACTCAAACAAACGCCTATTTTGTTTCAAAGGACCTAGATAAAACTATTATTTGGAAGGAATAAAAAAATCTTAAATTTGAATATGACTTTTATATTTATTATTTATATTAAGACAGAGTTGTAGGTTCACCATCAATTAAACTATCTGAACCCTAAAACAAAAGTGTGGAGTGAATGGGAGGAGTTAACAACAAAATAACACAACCCCAACATGCTCTCATAGCGGTAAAACACTGTGATCGACTTTTCGAAGATGCACATCAGAGATTTGCACAAGCCCAATCGCCATTTTTTGCCAATCGAATAACAATCGTCGCCAGCCACAATCGCACACAAAAATTAATGCACACATATCGCTCGAGTTCGTAAACAACGATTGGTGCTGAACGCAGTTTGTCACGATTGCGAATAGATACACAGGCAGCATCCAGACATTGCAGATCAAACATGCCCACGTAGTGGCCCATATGGCCCGCGTGGCCCTTCATACAAATTGTTTTCTATCTTAATTTTGTCTTTGCGATGAGCCAAATTCAAAGAACGCATGCAAAAAACAACAACACAAACCTCACTCGTTCAGTGTTCAGTACATTTTCCAGCGAACTTTACAAAAACAAATGCATGCAAGGCCAAAATAAAAAACGCACACTCCATGATGTCGATGCTGAAGCTGATTGTCCCGTTACTTGTGTGTCGAGTAATTTTTCATGCAAGCATTGTTATTGTAATAGAGATGAAGACTGGCAGTGTACTTCATGATATATAATTTTATTGCATTGTAATTGTTTTTGTTTTGTTTTGTTTGATTTTTTGTTAAAATTAACGATGAGCAACATTTTGTGTTTGTTTTGTTTTTTTAGCATTGATGCTCGTATATTGAGGATACATTCGAAAAGCCACTTGAATGCAATCAAGCTGTTCTCTGGTGCATATGTGTTAAGACTATGCCTAAAAGTATGACACAATCAAGGTTAACCTTGACACAGGGTGCATCATAGGTAGATAAGAACTTAGTTACTAATGTAAAAAGCGTTCTCTCTGTCAAAATAAGCTTCCGGGTAACTTTTTCGACATATTGGCAGTACACTTAGGGAAATAACGCATATTAACATTACCCACGCCTGAGTATATATTTCATTTAAATATTTACGTGGATAAATCAAATATTTTCCTTACAACTCGTTTTTTCCCCATATTTAAATTTTATTTATGCCACACACTGACACACATACTCCATACAGCTGCCAAGCAGCCGCCAAGCAGCAGCAGCATCGCACTCTGTTCCTGTGCGATGCTGCTACAGTTTCTTCGCACCAGCAGTTGCAGGTCTTATAGTTCTCATTTAGTTAATTTTTCAAGGATAATATATCATGGATATTTGGCAAATATGATTTGTGAGTGCGGTGGTGAGTGCGATGCATGATGAATTCATGTAAGGTGGAGTGACAACTGGGTATTTTCTCAAGAATGTCACTCCACTCTACATGATTTCATCATGCATCGCACTCACCACCGGACTCACAAATCATATTTTCACAAAAAGAAAATAAAATATACCACTAAATGGCGTTTGATATGGACGCAGCTCGTAGGATATATTCAAATAAATTGTTTTTCAATTTCAATATTTTTATATAAATTTTCCTTAAATGCGATAGTTTTATTTTCAAATAGTAAATATTTGAAAGATATTTAAATATATTCGTGCATAATTTTAACATATTTTTTATTAATTCTGTTTAAATATTTTAATATGTTATTTAATTAAAAAAGTATTTAAATAAATTTTAAAAATTTACGTGGTCGATTAATAAATGCGTTATTGGTGCAAAAATTACTCGCTTTTTGGATAAATTAAAAAAGTTTTTGGATAAATTTAATATTTTTTTCCCTTAGTGTATAAGTAGGACTTTAGTAGCTTGAGTGGATCACAGTAAAAAGTCATGCAAGACTACTTATGAGTTGGTGTAGCGGCCAACTAAACAGTCTGTCTAGTCTGCTGTGTGATTTGCTCCAATGAGCCGTGAGGAACTCTGTGAGCCGTTGTTGCTGTTGTTGGTTGTTGCCTTCATTGTCTTCATGTTGTCTTGTTGTCAACATACTCAAATTTGTTTTCAATAGTTAGGAATAAAAAAATTGTTAAAACACTGGTCTAAAAGTATCGATCTAAAAGGAAACTATTTTTGAAAATATGCTTTTTTGTCGAAAAAAATACTTTTGATCATAAAGTCACTGGCTTAACAAACTGTTCTCGTATTTGCGTTGCAGTTAGTGGTCGGGAAGCTACTTTAAAAGGATCTTATTTTAGGACAAGCTTTAATACATTGTGTAAAAGTCGTCCATAAACGGCAAAACTGCTTAATTTTCCATTGAATCTATAATTTTGAAATGGAGTGTATGTGATGAGCAGATTAAAATATTCCGGTATAGTTGACAATAAAATATTAAAGGCTTGATAAAAACTTACACAAGAATTCTTTCGAGATTAAAACAACGAAAAAAAATTATAATAACTTGATTTAAGTAGAAATAAAAATATGACGCCTCAAAAAACGAGCTTGCACGCAGACGTAAAAACACAAAATTCCACACTTCATTCAGTAACATCAGGTTTATTTAACGATAGCAAAAGAAAAACAGAAACCAAACCAACATATTGATGATGGGCTAATTGTTTACTCTTTAAAAACGAAAATTATAAATGATGAAGATAGCAATCAATTGAAAAAAAAGAATTCCATAAAAAGATTTTTTTAAAAAATAATCACAGATAAAAGACGTAAACACAATAATGTAACGCAACGATAAAAGCCTTAAGTAATTGGCTGGCATTAATCATTTATATAAATTTATTTAAAAATGTTGATAAAATTATACAATTTCTTGGAATTCACAGATGAAGAGAGATTATTCGACTTAAGAAATTGGGAAGTTACGTAAACGTTAGAGAAATCAAACGAGATATGTGCGGAATTTTACACATTAACAGTAAGTTTCTACTAAAAAAAAATGACGTCTGGTTATCGCTGCATTGATCGACAGATGCTTTCAGCGGATGACACATAAATGCTTACAGCTTGTGGTCGAGGATGATGGATGAATGGATGGTTGGGGATGTATGAGTCAGCTTTTGTTCTTAGAGTGTATGGGCTGTACCCAGCAGTGCTGAAAGAACTTACGCATGCAAATTTCTAAAGCCCATCTGCGGCGACTAACAGCGTCATCTTCTGACGTAGCTGCTGATAGTGATGAATTTACTACACAGGGAACTCCTTAGAGCGATATAAAAAAAAACAACATGTATCTTTTGTTTTAAAAACAATCGTCATATGGTAAAATTTATTACAGTCGTTCGATATGGGCTATATTAAAAAATTGTACCTATATAAATATGCATTAAAATTATTTATAAACTAAAATCGTACTAAAATATATCGCGTGCCTGCTGCACTTTCTCTCGCCTTTGCGCCTTTGCGCCTGCCTTCGACTCAGACACACTCATGCCACTACGCCACGTAGCCGTAGTTGTGATAAGGCTGTCCATACTGAGCGGCCAGATATGGCATGCTGCCAAACGTATAGGCCGGCAGAGTTGTCGTCGCAGGTTTCGAAAGCCTCAGCGTTGACTTTATCTCGCTGCTGTTGACGCTGCTGCTGCTGTGCTCTGGCTTAGTAAACAAATTGGCCAAAAAGACGCAGACAACGACGGCAAAGAAGGTACCCAAGACAGCACCGGAAAATACATCGGTCCAATGATGCCAATATTCGGCAATGCGCGACAGCGCCACAAACAAGGCAAACATAACGAAGACGAACTGTATCACATGCTTGAGCAGCTTAGAGCCGCTTGTGGTCAAACTGGCTTGCAAGTAGATGGCTACGTAGATCATGGAGTAGAAGAAGAGACTAGAATGGCCGCTGGGAAAAGATTGGCTCACTTGACTCAACATGCCCGCCGTTGAATTGACCCCTCGACATTTGTATTGCTCGATGTAGATATTGTGATTTTTGACATCATCGCAGGTGCTGCCATCTGCCAGCTGCGGCTGGCACACGGTAAAAAAGTGTGGACGCAGGCGTCCCGCTGAAAATTTGGCCACATCTGTGGCAACCAGCGTCAGGGCAAGACCAAACAGATAGCAGCCTATCTGCTTATAGCACGCCAAAAGGCGCCTGCGCACTTTTCCTTGTTTCTTGACCGCTGTGGCTTCGTCGCTGCTGCGTAGTCGCTTGAATAGCTCCACGGCCAATATGACTAGTGTGGGCACTGTGAGCACTACGATGATCATCGTTGTAAGCGATATGGATGATGGCCGAAACGGATACTTGAGCGTCTCATCGTCACAAAAGAAACCGCGCCGCGCTGGCTCAAACCAATAATTTATGGCAAATTCCGCAAAGCAGACGAGCACAAAGAGACTCAGATCCAGACAGACGCGCGCGATTTGTTTAAGCTTGGACATATTCACCGTTTACCGTTTGATTTTTTTCTTAACACGACTTAACTTTGATTTCGGAAGAGCGAAGCACCACTTTCGTTAGCGTACTGATGCAATAGCCGCCGCGTTACTTTTAAGACTGAATGAAAAACCAAATTTGTAAGCTTAACTCTTTTGATTTTGATGCGGCTGAAAAATCATCAGCGTTTTGTTTAAGCTTAGGTAAGAAAGAAGCGGTTTATGTAGCAGCTCACTCAGCTGTTTGAAAAAAGGGGGTTTTCACAGAGTGAGTGCGCCTTGAGCGAGTCTTGATTAGGTGCGCGAACGGGTTTTCCTGCACGACGTTATTCACCAACTCAACTCACCACCATTGGCCAGTCAACGGCACATGCGCGAAACACCAAAATTAGTCGCAGTACTTGTTGCTGCTACCTATGAGGCGCTCATGATTCAACTCCTCGTTGTTGGGTTTCGCCTGAATTTATCGTGTTTTTTTACCATAACTTAGCTGCTGCTTCTTTGTTTGGCTTTTTATTAGCAATGTGTGTTGTTGGACCTGGAGTTAGTCGTCTTGGTGTTTGGTCTTTTTTTTTTTTGTGAAATTTATGCTTGATTGTGTGCTATAGCGAATTGCATGAGACTTTTACTTGTTCGGTGTTCAACTTAATTGCATGCGAATTTTTAGCATAAACAATAGCGGGAATTCGGTTTCTAGGTAGCCTGATTTAAAAGTACACTTCAAACTAATAAAGTAGCTGAAGTGCTTGCTACTCGCACTTGTTGGTTAAATTCAGTTTTTCTATCGTTTTGTATTCTTTCTTTCTATCCATCTACTTTGCTTTGGTTTAAAGAAATTGAAGTTTTAGTTGAAGCATCAAGCTCATTACAATTAATCATGCAATGGAAAGTAAAAGTCTTTTGGCAAAATTTTTACTTAACTTATTTTACAGCAAGTGACTGTGCATTGTTTCAATGAGTTCTTGGAAACTTCCGCGATCTCAGTGTTTCTTATGAACACAGGAAGTGACGCGCATATATCTTTCAAAATATATCCTCGACTTTGTCAAAGTCTTATGCCCATAGCATGATGCATGTTTATTGAAAGACCTCGCGGATTTTTTTAACTTATTTTCCAAGAGTTATAGTAAGTTTAGATTGAGAATTACTAGGACTCAATTACTCAAGTGCGGCAATTAAAAAGGTCATTTCAAAAAACTGCAAAAATTCTAATGATTTCTGATAATTACACAGTGCGACACGAAAAAATAACTTCAAATGTCTCAATGGTTTATAATAGTGGATGGTCTATATATTATACCCTCGTACTCAGTTTTATCGGATTAGGTCAAATAAGAGAGAAATTCAAGGTCAAACTTCACCTTTAAGTCACACATTTTTTCTTATAACTCTTAAACTAAATTCAAATTCTATGTAGTAACTGCATCTAAATATTTGCAATGGATGATTCTTTACATTTTAAGACCATTTTTTGCTCAAAAAGTTACGTAAGGGGTTTAATATTTTCTTCGAAAACAGGACTTTTTAAAAAAAAAATAATATTTTCAATAGTTCATTTACTATGTATTTGCCTTCAAAAACAATCAGATTTTACTGAATTTTTGCATACACCTTAAGTAAAACAAAATAACCCACCTGTGAAAAGATCACAACAATTACATGTGTGCATCCAAAGATATTCGGATTCAAAGATTACCAACGGTGGTAACTTCGTAAATGTAAGCCCTAGCGCAAAATCATTCAAATGAAACTTATAGACCCAACAATTTTCTTTAAAACTGTCCTTTATATTTTAACCGAAAGAGTTACCGTTTTAAAGATATGCGCGTAAATGTGTAATTACAACATATATGAAATATATATGAACTTGAGAAGAAATAGAAATAAAAAAAATTTTTATTTTAACCGTTTTAATTTTTCATATATGTTGTAATTACACATTTACGCGCATATCTTTAAAACGGTAACTCTTTCGGTTAAAATGTTAAGGACAGTTTTAAAGAAAATTGTTGGGTCTATAAATTTCATTTGAATGATTTTGCGTTAGGGCTTACATTAACGAAGTTACCACCGTTGGTAATCTTTGAATCCGAATATCTTTGGATGCACACATGTAATTGTTGTGATCTTTTCACAGGTGGGTTATTTTGTTTTACTTAAGGTGTATGCAAAAATTCAGTAAAATCTGATTGTTTTTGAAGGCAAATACATAGTAAATGAACTATTGAAAATATTATTTTTTTTTTAAAAAGTCCTGTTTTCGAAGAAAATATTAAACCCCTTACGTAACTTTTTGAGCAAAAAATGGTCTTAAAATGTAAAGAATCATCCATTGCAAATATTTAGATGCAGTTACTACATAGAATTTGAATTTAGTTTAAGAGTTATAAGAAAAAATGTGTGACTTAAAGGTGAAGTTTGACCTTGAATTTCTCTCTTATTTGACCTAATCCGATAAAACTGAGTATGAGGGCATAATATATAGACCATCCACTATTAGAAACCATTTAGATATTTGAGGTTATTCCAATTGACCCTTAAATTGTCGCACAGTGTTATTGATCCATAGAATCAATAGAGTTTTCTGGGTTAGCTCAAATAACCGATTTTTCAAGATCACAATTTATTCTATGGGGTCGTAGTTAACTTCCTTTAACTCCTAAACTAAGTAAAATTTTGATTTAAGACCTTCACTAAAATTCTAACAAATTTAATGTCCTTTAAAATTGGAAAACACTATTGCCCCCTAGTATTCACAAAGGGGGGTCAAAAACCCCCCTAAATAAAAAAAGTAGTTTATCTTGGAAACTCTGGGCGACATCATTTTAATTACTTTTACAAATAAAATTTTAACCGTCTTATCCATAACTTCGCAGAACATCTTAATATCAGAAAACCTGCCCTTCCATCAAAAATCGTCATTAAAACCTTTCTCTTAAAGTAACTCCTCACTCAATAGGAGCAATAAATAGCAAATCTAGAGTTTACAATTCAAATCAGCTAAATTTTTCTCGGAAAATTGCACATAGCTGGTGAACGCAACGAAATTTTTCGTTTACCACAACTGAAAAGTTCGCCAATTACACTTTGTTTGCGAGTGTTATTTGTCACAAACGCATATTCAGTTGTCATCAACTTAAAAATATATCTTATGTATGTACATATACCGCAAGCTATTTCGGTCATTATTATTTATTATATATAATTATCTTTCTCCCTATGTCCGTCCGTTTTCTTATGGATTGCACTCATCGCACCTCTGTTGCTATCTCCGTCCGCGTATTAAGAAAACTATCAATTTGCTTATTTGGTAACAATTTGTACAAAAAGTTACTCTGAATTATAAGTGTTGTGTTTATACAACGAAGGGAAAAACAAACGATGTTTTCAGTTGACAAACGAAATTAATTTCCTGCAACTCAATGACGCGCTTCTCTCTGACTGACTATTATAATGAAAACTGTTGAAACGTTTGCAAATAACTACAAACGAAGTCTGTTTGCGGCAAACTGGCAATTAACGTCGTTTTTCTTTGCGTGTTGGCAACATGCTTACATCTTGCCGACCAAAGGTCCCGGGTTTGAAGCCCAGCTAAGCCTCGGCCCTTAACCTTAACCTTTCTTTCCTCATTTCGAATCCAATAAAATTTAAAAAGAATCCATATTTACTAGGTGCGTACTAGTTGTAATTTGGGTAGCAGAAATGGAATGGGATTGTGAATGGAATTGTTTTACAACTTGAATTGATTGAGGTCAAGACAAAACATTTGCCTCAGATGCTAAAAAAAATATATCTCTATGGCTTTCTACCACGCTTAGAACAGTCTGTACATGCTTCACTTCATTGAAAGAAGGCTTTCGCACTAATCTATCACTCCATTTGGAACCAAAGCAGGCTTGACTGAATAGGTGTAACACCTGAAATTTTTAGTTCAAAGCTTAACCTGACAAATAATGTAGCAATAATTGTTCAGAAGTAGAGCGGAGACCAAAAGATCTCAAACTTAGGCTTTGTAGGTCTACAATATCAAATCAGTAAATCACTAGTTACGAATGTTTCAAAAGGTCTTATTTTTATAACTATCGCAGTACGCTGTTAACCAAAAAAAAAATGGAATTCTGACATATACGAAGGTGGTTTGACCCAGAAATATCGGCTGCATTTAAATTTTTACTCGTAATCTATGGTACAGCTCTTGGTAAGACAACACAAATGTCAAAATGATTGAGAAAATACATAAAATCGTGAAAGAAGGCTATGATGGAGATATCTCACCGTCAGTAAGATATACACGTATACGCCATATATATTTATATAAAAGGGTGACAAAGGTTTTTTAGCAAAAATGTTCCGCTTTAAGAGTTCTGTGTTTTGTTTAAATGATAAAAAAATGCCTTCGAGGTATTGAGCAAAGGCTCAAAAACATTTATTTGATTTGTCTCTTATTTTTGTATTTCATGTTGTATAGAAGTTTATGTCTGGAAAGTGCTAGAATAGGGTCCTTGACCCCAATGACCTTTAGTGCAAAACATTTAGTCTCCTCGAGACAAAAATATCGATAATCTCTTGGTTATGTTCTGCTATTTTTATTTATATTTTATTGTAATCTATAAATCACTATCTTTAAGTATCTTCTCATTTTAATGCTCTTACACAGTATTACAAAAGTTTACATACCCCCCACATATGTAGTTGATGATATATTCTTATGCGTTGTGCTAATTAAAGATCTTTTTGTATCTAACTGTACTAATTATTGTTCAAATAAATACAATATAAAAAAATATACAATTCTGTAAGTTTGGACTGTAAATGTCGAAGATATGACGAAAAATTTATAAGAAAATACCCTACGTTCGGCAAAAAATTCAAAATTTTTTTGAAATAGTTCTACAGGGCTTATCGATACACTTTTTTCGGTAGAACTTATTGATTTTATTTGGCGAGCTTTAATTTTATGAGCTAAGAAAGGTACATTAGGATGATATAAACTCGTATCTGGTAAGTAAGTACTAGAACGGTATGCTTGACTCCAATGGCCTTTAAAGCAAAAAAGTTGAACTCCTCAAAACAAAAACATTGATATATCATTCTTTTAGATGGGACTATAAATGCCAAAGATATAAAGAAAAACTTAAATGTGAGACCCCTACGATCGGTCAAAAAAAAAAAAACACAAAAATTTATCGAAATTGTATTTTAAAAATGCTTCAGAGTGGGTGGTGTGTGGCGTACCTACTTGTTTTTGTTTTTTTGCCTGCACGATAATACGGTATAATGGCCACTAAACCGTTTCGCCTTATACACAAAAAAAAAAGCATTATTAAAAGAAAGTTTTGAAAAAAAAATTTTTTTTTCTGCCGAACGTAGGGGTCGCGCATCGACATATTTCTTTATAACTGCGGTATTTACAGTCCGATCTTAAAGAGTGATATGTTTATGTTTTTGTCTGAAGAAGACCTAATTTTTGTTTCTATAACTCATTGACCTCAGCTAACTCCTTACAGTACTAACCGACCGAATCTCATTTTCTACCATCTTAAGGTACCATTTTGATCGACATGTCATCCTTAAAGATCAGACGATAAGTTCCGAATCTAGAAAGAAAATTGTAATTGGGCGACCACTACGTAAAGTAAAAAAAAATATTTTTTCTGTTGAAACAATTTTTTGTTTTTTTTTTTTTTTTTGTTTTTAATTTTCTTCCAAACAAGATTCGGATAGGAACGTGTTCGGTGCATATTTAATGGTTTTTTGAGATTTTCAATTGTATTACTTCAGAATCGTACATTAGGATGGTAGATTCGGATTAAAATCTCGGTGTTCGGTGCATATTTTATAAAAATAATACGATATGACATAAAATTTAATAATTTTTCTAAGTTTTGTAAAAACATTAAAAAAAAAAACTTTTTTAAAATATTTGTAATGGAAATAGCGAAAAATATCTTCGGTAAAAGATTAATGATTTTTTATTCAATTTGTTTTTTCGAAACTTTATTTCAGTAATGCTTCAGATTAGCTAGTGTACAAGGAAATTTATTTTTTCGATACGGTCTAATGGTCACCCATACCTCTAATACAATTGAAAGCTCCCATAGTACCAATTATGGATAGAATAAGTTGATAACCATCCACATTCATCGGTTCAACTCAAGACCAATCTAAAATCTCAGGGAAATTGAGAGAATTGCCATCCGGTTGAATTTCGTAATCTTAGTCTGCTTACGACTAGAAAGATAATCCCAGAAGCATGCAGTAGTCACCCCGGCAAAAGGTTCCACGTAGAAACAGCACTTCAACGACGTTCTAAGTCATTGATATAAAGAATTTCATGTTGGACATTACAAAGAATTTTTTTTTATTTTTTTTAATATCATACTTTTTAAATAAAAAAGGACGCAATGTAACCATGATAAGAACAATGTGTATTGGAAGACACGATAGCCATAACATTCTCAACTCAAACAATTACTTCAGCTAGACCCGATTATATCAGATTCTTCCATTTGTTTAAATTGTTGCTGCAATAATAGGTGAAGTATGGACTTGAGGTATCTTCCACAGTAAAGTATCAATGCTAAATTAAACTTGAACTTCGCTGAGTCGCAATACATTGTCTCAAAGTTTAAATTTGGTAGTTGATCAACTGCTTCATTGAACCTACTTTGTTTGGCTTTGTTTGCATGAGTTCTCAACAACCTCTGTCGATTATTATTTTAAACAACTTCATTAAACTTTTTTTGAATTCTGGTTTGTGGTATACATGCTTTGATTTTTCAGAACGTTAAGCATTATATCTGCTGATACGATAAAAAAAAAATTAAAACCAGTCAACATTCTAATGAATCATCTCAATCAAAGGGGGGAATTTTGTATTTTGTTTGGGCCATTATTTTGCTGCTGTTAAACTTTTTCATCAAAAACCAAAACTATTATTCATCACACAAAAATCAGTTGTTCACAATATTATGGGAAGCCCCAGTGGAGCAAAGGATATCGAACATACGTCAAACATCAAAAGAAGTAGTGATGTTATAGAGTTTCTATGGTTTATTTGCATTCGGCAGCATACGCGAGTAGTAATCAGTAGAGTAAATGCCGCTTTGGGAAAGTGAAGTCTTGACTATTATTATGTTAGTGAAAACAACTATGAATATATAAATAAATAGAAACTTATAATAAACTCTTATGTAATAAATACTTTGAATATAAATGCGTAATATATCCAGATATGTTGCCGTTTATTGGCATTTTTGAGATCTCACGGTTTTGTCATGCTTATTATTACTAAGTTGTATAAGTGTCGGCCGAATACCTCAAAGTTGTATGATTCTCCCATTAGTGCCGTTAAACAGAAATTTTAAACCTCGAGGTGAATTTATACTATCTTATAAATGTATTTTTTTATGAGAAACTCATAGCGAGACTCGATTGAATTTTCGTTTTGGCCCATTTAATTTTGATCACTGGCATCACATTAAAGTAGCTAAAAACTGGTTGTATCTGCGATGTTTTTGAATTCTCTAACTGGATTTGAAGCTAATGAATTTTTTGTTGAACAGTTATTGTTCTAGTAATAAATAAAAATAATATGAAAAAAACAACAAAGCAACGTCATTTATACCCAGTTTTTACAGAAAATCAAACACAGATATATGCTAAATATATCTGGCTTATAGACATTATTGAATAATTTGTTAGATAGTCACGAGCAGATGATATTGATGCGTATTAACTCGACTGCCTTTGTTTTGATGTGGTTTGGCGGAAATTCAAAATTTTAATTATTAGTCTTGTGGTTAACATTTTTTCTGTTTTATAATCTTTGACTCGAGCTAATTTAGAAATATTAAAAAGTAATAAAAATTTTAAATTTACAGCTTAAATTGCTTTATACGAAAGATTTCGGGATTTACAAGAAAAATCATGTGGATAACATTTCATTTCATAATTGATTTTCGTTTTGTATGCATGAGTTTAAAACCTACTTAGACGGCCACTCTGCATTAAGGGGGTATTCTAATGTAGAATTTTGAAAAAATCGATTTTTTTTCTTAATAATTTTATCTACAAAGAAAATATTGATCTACAAAAATATTGCGAGCACTTTGGGGTCTCTTTGGGAATGGTACAAAATGCTTTTAAAACAAAATCTAAGGCTAAAAAGAGGGAACGTCTTAGAAAAACCACAAAAAAAAAGATACAGTAGTTTCGACTATGTCGTAACACAAGACGTAGAATTATTCAATTCGCTTTTGATGACATCTTTTTTAAAAATATTTATTCCATACACCTCAGGATATGACCTTTAAGAGAGTGCCGGAGAGGGTTAATATGTATCACCAACCCCCATTACTTTTGCAAAAGGAACATTTTTGCGTTTGACACCTATTCCCTCCGACCACTCCTTAGGGGCGCTCCCATACAAATTTTATGCTTTTGTCGATAAAACCGGAAACTGTCCATAAATAGCGAGAAAACTTAAACAAGCAAACAAAATTTGTTCAATGCTATCAAGTTCAACAACCCAAGTGTCAAAATTTCACTGTCGATAATATGCCCGGATATTTAATTGGCTGCGTTTGACATTTCAATAACAGATTCTGTTAAAAAAGCATGCCCCTCAAAATTACTCAGTATTACTTGGCAACGCGAGTCTGTTAAAAAAAAACATGCCCCCAAAAGTATGCTTTTTTTTAATTATAAGATTTATGTCTTCACGCTAGATGGCGCTGTCTTCGCCGTCGAAAAAACCGGAAGCCGTCGATAAATAGGTAGCAAGTTTAAGCAAACAAAAACATCAAATGTTGGCTTTATATTTCATGCAATTGTGTAAAATTGATATAAGTTAGACTGTTCTAACATGAATTTTTGTCGCATTGAGGATCAAGCAGACCAACAAGTGCTAAGATCAACATTGTACGATTAGTACTTTAGGCCCACCAAAGGCTCAAAAAGTAATGTAAATACCGACACCTGATCACTATCAACCACCCTACTTACCTCCGAGAACGACGTATTCTACGTCAAAACTGGCCGTTTAATTGCCATGGAGGTGAGAAATATTCTTTTGTTACTTGAATAAAAACCATGAAAGATCCCATTGCTAAGCATAAAAAATTTAAAGCAAAGGAAGGTCTTGGCTCTAAAACATAAAAATTGGTTCGGTGAAGAAGGAAAGAAAAAGCGGCAAAACATACTCTGGAGCGACGAATGTAAGTTTAATTTATTAGGATCAGATATCAGTCACACTGTTAGACGGCCACCCAACACAGAATTTAATCCAAGATATACAAAAATTACAGTAAAACATGGCGGTGGGAACATTATTAGTTTGGGCATGTTTTTCATTGTAAAGGGTGGTTAAATTTTAAGGGCCGATGTTGATTTTAAAAAAAACACAAAAAAATTATTGTCATTTCTTCCTATTATGATAATATTGGTATGGTTCAATTATTTATGGAACAAAATATCGGCCAAATGGCCGCCGCGACCTCAGCGGCCCACCTACATCCGATGGTCCAAATTTTCGATGACGCTGTGGCATAAGTGAGGTTCTATGCCGTTAATGTGCCGAATTATCTCATCCTTTAGCTTTTGAATTGTTGCTAGCTTATCGACGTACACCTTTTCTTTCAAATAACCCCAAAGAAAGAAGTCCAACGGTGTCAAATCGCATGATCTTGGCGTCCAATACATCGCCACCACGTGAAATAACACGGCCATTGAATTTGTCGAGCAAAAGAGCCATTGTTTCGTTAGCTGTGTAGCAAGTGGCACCGTCCCGTTGAAACCACATATCGTCCACATCCATATCTTCAGACCAATTCAGGCCATAAAAAGTTCGTTATCATCTCACGATAGCGAACACCATTCACAGTAACTGCCTGACCGGCCTCATTTTGGAAAAAATACGGCCTGATGATGCCGCCAGCCCATAAACCGTACCAAGCAGTCACTCTTTGTGGGTGCATTGGTTTTTCGACAATCACTCTTATATTATCATTCTCCCAAATGCGGCAATTCTGCTTATTGACGAATCCACTGAGGTGAAAATGTGCCTCATCACTGAAGATGATTTTCTACAATATGCTTTTTGATTTGAAGGCCCATTTTCATAATAAGCCTGAATAACTTTAGCGCGTTGCTCGATTGTGTATCTTTCCATGGTTAAAATGGAGTTTGTCTGAAATTGAGAAATATCAACTCAAATGCAGAAAAAAACTTGGCGTTTAGGTGTGGTTCACATTCAACATCAGCCCTTAAAATTTAACCACCCTTTACAAAGTTGGGACAATACATCTCGTGGAAGGAATTATGACAAAAGACAGCTACATTAATGTATTGGAAAATGTTATGTTGCCTCTTACTAGAGATAATATCCCCATTATTTAGACCTATCAGCAGAATAATGATCATAAGCACACGGCAAACTGTACCAAAGAGTGGTTTCGAAATAAAAATGTTAAGCTATTAGATTGGCCGGAACTCAATCCTATAGAAAACCTTTGAAAACAAGTTAAAGACATTGTCGGTCCAAAAAATTCAAGGAATAAACAGGTGGCAAAATATACAGGCAGCATGGAATTCTTTAAGTATTATTAAATGACAGCAATTAGTAGACTCTATGCCAAAAAGGAATAAAGGAAGTTTAGAAAAAGAACAAAGGCCATGCCACTAAATATTAATCGAATTTAATTATTTTTAAAACTTTCTTTAAAAATCACAAAAATAAAATGGAGTTTTTTTAAAAAATTTTAGACTGTAACTATTTATTTTTGTTCACATAGGAGCTGAATTATATTACAAGTGGTTAAATAAAAGTTATGCGAAATAAATCTTAAACGAGAAGGAACTTAAAAATACTTTTTATCGTATGAACAATATAGAGTAGGTATGTCCTCACAAAAATAATTGAAAAATACGAGGCAGTTTTTTAGAAAAACTAAAACTAAGTACATCTCGACGAGTGTATTTTTTTTTTTTCTAGTCCATGTATATCCCTCTATGACCTGGACTAGAATTATGTAAAAATTTTGTTTTTTTATATTTTCCAAAAATTCAAAACTTAAAAAAAAGGTTAGTGTTAATATGGTTAAAAAAAGAAAAGGATTAAGGTTAACCGTGGAGGTCATTTGAAAGATATTTTATTACCAACATAATCATCATGTGTTCACTTGAAAATCAATAAAAATTTAAAAGGCATTCAAACAATTATTCGCTTTGTTCAACTCTTCGTTGCTACGTTTTACATTTTCGAATAATTTATAAGAGTGATGAGAGAACGAGAGTGGTACCTCCCATACAACTGCTCAAATGAGTTATCTTGGCACTTGTGAAATGATCACTTAAGTGCACTAGATCAGCAGATACTAAAATAGGCCACAGATGTGGTTAGTATCAGAATTCAAGAGCGAGATAATATGGTCTACATTCCACAAAGGCACGTGAAGAGGGACCTTCATTGTATAGATTATTCGAGTGCAAAAACTCAAGTGAATCCATTGAAAAAATCGGCCAAGGATCTGACCCTCTGCAAAGTAAAAACACTCAAGGTTTCTGGGTTGTTAGGTCACACCGGCTCTTGGGCAATTCTAAATATGTAATACATTTTATTTGTTATGCTTGAGTGTAGACTTAAGATCCATTACTTGTGATCTTATAATGAATGCAGCTTATTATCTTATCATATAAAAATTCTTATGCGCTACATCTTCATACCTGCAGAGAATATCTGCAAAGCTTACTGAATTAATTAGTTCACAATCTTCCAGACCAACTCAATAAAAAAACTAGTAAGAAATGATCTTCGACTGGGCCGAAGTTAAAATACCCCCACGTCCGAACCGAAGTGTATTCAAAGCCTTAAGCAGTCAATAAAATGTTTATTTGTAAAAACATTTTCGTTATAGTTTTAACAAAAAAAATTCGCTAATTGTTTTTTAATGAAATCACTTTGTATGGAAGGTGGGTGTGGTTTTCACTTGATTTCATTGAATTTTATACACAGAGTACATGTTATATATCAAAGTTCATAAGCAAAATTTCAAGTACATATATTAATTTTTGTGGAATTTAAAGAGATTTCACCTTTTTGATAAATTCACTTTGCATGGGAGGTAGGCGTGGTTTTCATTCGATTTGGTTGAATTTCATACTCAGAGTGTATATTAAATAAAAAAAAAAAATAAATAAATAAATAACTGCCCATTTCACCCCTTGAAAGGACTTTGACCTAGCTTCTTATGATCAATTGTGTTGTGCGTGTTATTAAGTTTGTACACAATTGACCGAGAACTGGACCTACATGCTTAACGCCGACTCCGAACGGCGATGAACGGAAAGTTCTCGTTCTCAAGAAGCTTTACATGGCATTTTGATTACTCTCTGAGGTTTGCCATTGTCTGCAGAGAGGTGGCGGCCGTACAGAAAAATTATTTTAATTCAAATAATTTTCTGTCGCTGCTGGGGTTCGAACCTGGGTTTCCAAAGTTCTTTGACATAGCGGCCACGCACTTTAACCAACTACGCCACGGACGCCACATGTATATTAAATAGCAAAGCTTATATTTGTATGGGAGGTAGGCGTGGTTTTGATCCAATTTGGCTTATTTTCGAACTTGACCTTTATCTTTTATATAAAAGCTTTAATATCGAATTTCGTGATGATAGCTTGAATATTACGGCTGTAATCGTGATCGCAGACGGACGGACATCGCTAAATCGACTCGGGTGGTGATGCTGATCAATAATATATATACTTTTCTATACCTGCCACGCCTCCTTATGGGCGTTACAAACGGAGTGACAAAATTAATATACCCCGTTTACGTTTTTTAAACGTAGGGGTATAAAAATTATTTCTGTAACAACATCCCTTCGTTTAGAGCATGTTAGGCGAATTACATTCGTGTCTCATTAGTCCGGTCAGACCCCACATTTATGTTATATTCAGCCGGATTGAAAAAAAGTGCGCCGCACACCAAGTTTTCTTTGTGTTTTTTTTTTGTTTTTTTTTTTTTTGTTTTTGACCGAACGTAGTGGTAGCGCATTTAAGTTTTTCTTGATATTTTCGGCATTTATAGACCCGTCTAAAAGGGTGGTATATCAATGTTTTTGTTTCGAAGAGTCCAATTTTTGCTAAAAATGTCATTGTGGTCAAGCACCCCGTTCTAATACTTACCCACCAGATAACAGTTATTATCATCCTAATGTACTATGGTACGTTAAGGTCATAATATTAAATCTTGCAAAAAATCATTACTTTCTTCCGAATGAAGTATATCCCATTATCTCAGTTGAACTATTTAAAAAAAAATTTTAATATTTCTTCCGTAACGTAGGGTTTCTCCTCTTAAATTTTTCGTGTTATCTTCGACATTTACATTCCGATCTTTAAGAAGGATATATCGATATTTTTGTCTCGAGGAGACCAAATTTTTGCTCTAAAGGTCATTGTGGTCAGGAACCACTTTCTAGCACTTACCACATGTCAACTTCTACAAGCCTCTAGCCTCTCCATCGATATAACATATCATTCATTAAGACCGGACTGTAAATGTCGAAGATATGACGAAGAATTTAAGAGAAGAAACCCTACGTTTGGAAGAAAAGTTAATTCTGACGTTACGAACTTACCGCTCAGGTTTCCAAAAAAGTTGAGAAAGGCATTTTTTTCAAAATTCATCGGCGTTGCATTGATTTGTTACTCGCTGAGTATCAGAGCTATGATTAAAATAATGGTACGATCGTAAAGGTTAATTCCTTTAATCTTTATAAAAAAAAAAAAAAATTCAAAACTTCATCTGGACGCTGTGGCAGCTGCTTAAGCAACGCAACTGAAAATTTGTTACATAGATTTATTACTTGTTGAGTATTAGTGTTAGGATTAAAAAAAAACGATACGACAATAAAGACCTAATCTAAGCCGTCACAACAAAATTAAACAAAAAATTTCTGACGTTATGGGGACGCAGAAAGAGCCTCTCAACGATCGATAATGTAACATTCATGCAACGGCGTTGCATTGAATTTTCACTCGGTGAGTATATAAGCTACGATAAATGTTTAAAAAGGAAAATGAAGGATTTTTACTTGGCCTTATGACAAAAATACAAAACAAAATTCTGACGTCATCAGGTTGTGAATATAGCAGCTTATGTAACAGAAATGTAATATCGTTGCATGGAATTATTACTCACTCAGGAGACGTGCTACGGTAAATTTTGTTTTACGATAGGATAGATGTGTTATTATGTCTTACCTACAACTAAAATAAAAAAAAAAATTCTTAACGACATGATTTCAGTTTGGCAACCACATAATGCAGTAAAAATGTTACAGCCATGAAAAAACGTTGCATGGAATTTTAACTATGTGACTTCTGGCGTAACGGTAAATTTAATAACAATTGGAACGAAACTGAAGGTGAGGTCTTCGGGCATATGACAAAAATAAAAAAAAAAAAAATTGACGGCGTAATGAGGAACCTCAGGGAACCGCTTAATGCGACGCATATGCATCACTTTTGCTCGATTAATGGCATGCAGCTAAGGCAAAGTTAATGCACCAAGGAAAAGCACAACCATTGGAGAAGCACAATTAATGGAGAAGCAAATAAAAAAAAAGCAAAACCACCAACACCAACACCAACACCAACACCAAAACCAACAGCAAAATCAACACCAACACCAACACCAGCACCAACACCAACACCAACATCAACACCAACATCAACATCAACATCAACATCAAGATTAACATCAACATCAACAACAACAATAACATCAACATCAACATCAATATCAATATCAACATCAACATCAACATCAACATCAACATCAACATCAACATCAACATCAACATCAACATCAACATCAACAGCAACATCAACATCAACATCAACATCAACATCAACATCAACATCAACATCAACATCAACATCAACATCAACATCAACATCAACATCAACATCAACATCAACATCAACATCAACATCAACATCAACATCAACATCAACATCAACATCAACATCAACATCAACATCAACATCAACATCAACATCAACATCAACATCAACATCAACATCAACATCAACATCAACATCAACATCAACATCAACATCAACATCAACATCAACATCAACATCAACATCAACATCAACATCAACATCAACATCAACATCAACACCAACATCAACATCAACATCAAGATTAACATCAACATCAACAACAACAATAACATCAACGTCAACATCAATATCAATATCAACATCAACATCAACATCAACATCAACATCAACATCAACATCAACATCAACATCAACATCAACATCAACATCAACATCAACATCAACATCAACATCAACATCAACATCAACATCAACATCAACATCAACATCAACATCAACATCAACATCAACATCAACATCAACATCAATATCAATATCAACATCAACATCAACATCAACATCAACATCAACACCAACATCAACATCAACATCAACATCAACATCAACATCAACATCAACATCAACACCAACATCAACATCAACATCAAGATTAACATCAACATCAACAACAACAATAACATCAACATCAACATCAATATCAATATCAACATCAACACCAACATCAACATCAACATCAAGATTAACATCAACATCAACAACAACAATAACATCAACATCAACATCAACATCAACATCAACATCAACATCAACATCAACATCAACATCAACATCAACATCAACATCAACATCAACATCAACATCAACATCAACATCAACATCAACATCAACATCAACATCAACATCAACATCAACATCAACATCAACATCAACATCAACATCAACATCAACATCAACATCAACATCAACATCAACATCAACATCAACATCAACATCAACATCAACATCAACATCAACATCAACATCAACATCAACATCAACATCAACATCAACAGCAACACCAACATCAACATCAACATCAACATCAACATTAACATTAACATTAACATTAACATTAACATTAACATTAACAATAACATTAACATTAACATTAACATTAACATTAACATTAACATTAACTTTAACTTTAACATTAACTTTAACTTTAACATTAACATAAACAATTTTTTTTTTTAACAGCTCTGGAATATATGTAACTTTCTTTAAAAGTGTTTAATGATTTGAGTGAATTCTCATGTAATTCTATGCAACTAGAAATTCTGCAGAGCTTGCTGAATTATCCTATTTCACAACCCTTACGACTTTTTAAAAGTAATTGATATCTATGTAGAAACCTTAACGACTTTAACATAATTTGAATGAATGCTGTGTCAGAGATAATGAAAATTGCTATGGACATTGGCTTAAACACATTAAGCACAATTTTGGGAAATATCATGATAACTGCTGATCATGATTAGCTTTTCAGACGGAGCTGCACTGTGACGTGAACAAGACAGTGAACTGTTAGCGGAAAACCTGTTCGAACACAAATCGTACAGTGATTATTCTGTCAACAGCATTTTAAAGTGTCACGAACAAATTTGTTTTTTTTGTGTTTTGTACAAAATAAATAATTGTGAACAAGCAAATTAACTACAAGGGAAAAAAAAACAAAAATAAAAAAAAAATAAAAAATATAAAAAAATTAAAAAAATTAAAAAAATTGAGTAAGACTGCCAAATTATTTTAATACAACGTAGCGATTTTGTTAAACATTTAAGTAGATTCAAAATTTTATTAGTTAAATGCACAAAAAAAAAATATACATTGAATACTTAAAAATTTGATGGCTATAACTTGAAAATAGCAACATGTTAAAAAAAAGCCGTTCGACTTTTAATTTATTGAACCGCGATTAAACCGTGTGCTGGGCTATAAAATTCGTGGAATTCACTTTTATCGCTGAATTTAATTAAAAAATATTTTCAGATTTTGTATTGATACTAAGTAGATTATTTTCACACCAAAAAAAAAAATAAAAAAAATAAAAAAAACTAAAAAAAATATATAAAAAAATTTAAAAAATAAGTTAGAAAAAAAAAAACAAGAAAACACAAAAGTAAACAAACTTCCATGTCAACCCAATCACTTATCAATGCATCACAAATTTTGTCAATACATCAATCAATACAAATACGAGAAAAAATACACTTGTACAATACACTCTACGACATGCAGTCGTCAGTACAAACAAACTTTTAAAGCGTTAAGTTAATATTTATACAGCCAGTGCTTATCAGCTGTGGAATTACAACTACAAAGAGCATAGGCGATGTTCTACGTTTTTCACGTTGAACAGAAAATGTTTGCAGATAACAATTGACTCTGAGTGTGCGTGTGACGGTGTGAAAAACAGTTGACAAATCAGACAATAATTTGCCAGTAAATTGCTGATAATAAAATTGTGTAAAAAAGTTAAAAAACGTAGCTACTATTAAAAAAAAATAAGACAGTAAATAAATTGATAGAAATGCTGATAAGTGAAAAAACAAAAAGAAAAAAAAAAACAGACAATAAATGACAAAAAAAAAATGGCTATAAAATAATTTAATTTCAAGCTTTGGTGATAAAATAACAATGGAATGCCAAAAAATTAAATAAAAATAAAAATTCAATAAAAAACGCTCTCCATGCAACGTAACAATGTTACGTACGTACGTCTCTTTAAAACGTACTCGTTTGTCAGATGATCTCGCCTTGATCAAAACCAGAAACCCAACAAATGCCAATAGCATTCAATACGCCGCATGTAGTTGTTGTTGTTGTTGCTGTTGTTGCTGCCATTAAATCCGTTGTGGTGGCGTACATTTTTGTTTTGAAAAATTACAAAAAAAAAAAATTAATTTTTTTTTTCTTAATTTGGTCTATTTTTTTGCTATTTTATTGATAAGGAAATTCTATGCGGCCATTTAATATCAATGCAAAATGTTTGTGTCGAAATGTTTGAATGTTCATTCTAGTCCAAAATAAAAGACACACACTGCGGTAGAGTAGATGGATGGATGGATCATAGATCAGTCTGTTGTGGGTCTAGCGCCAGCAAAGAAGTGATTGTGGAAAATTGCTTGAGCAAATAATAGATAGAAAACTCAGTTAGTTAAACGGTTAAATCCATGCTAATAAAGAGATAAGCAGCTCATAAGGTGCTTGACAGACGCCTATGAACGATAAGCAGACAAGCAGCGGACTTATTGTGCGTCTTAAGAAAAAACAAAAAAAAAAATAGCCGCGTGTGAAAATCGCTTCTTCAGAAAGCGACACAGAAATCGAAAGTATTGTCTTGCTGCGCTTGAAAAAAAAAGAAGAAAATACATTAAAACGTGCAACTATTGTGGGAAGCAGTTGAGTGTCTCAGCGAACAAAAACAAAAAAAAAAAAAAATTTAAAACAATGTGCTTTTTTTGTCCGTCATTCAGATCAAATGTTATTGACCTCAAAAGCACACACAAAGCGTGCAGTTTTTAAAAGCTTTTTTAAATAGACACGATAACCTTGCAGTTTGAGCGGAAATTTCAATTAATTTGCAACAACTATAGACCGAAAATATCGAGCAACTAAGTGCAAAAGTGCAAACACTCAAATGTAACAAAGAACATTTTGTGATAAAGAAAATATTTTAAAACCTTGTCCCTAGAAGTGCCCGTTTATAAAAGTTTTCAAGCCTACAGGCATTTCTTGGGTCAAGGATGCATCATCCCTTTGAATTATATGAGAAAAGGGTCAAGTTTTTCATTTGGAAATATACGCAATAGACTCTGGAAATAATGTGCATGAAGCAAACGCAAAAATTTACAGCAGCGAAAATGAACAGTGCCCCACAAAAGTCTTCGGAATTATTATTTTTCAAATCCATGCCTATATGACGGGCCTATATCCATGTTCTTCGTCGGAAAGTAAAGTTTTTAAACACAAAAAGTGGAGATTTTGATAAAATTTTTATTTCGTTATAATAGCTGGATTTTGCCATTATAGCGAAATATAATATTATTTAAATCTCCTCTACGGGAGTTTTTGCAGAATTCAATTCCTTTGAAGCCATTTTCCATGATTTTTATGCATAACTCGAGTTGTCTTTGAAGGTGATACAACAATTATAGCGGTAATACAATTTTTCAATATCATTTTTATAGTGCGATTTCTCTTTAGCCTCAAAATAAGCCTTAGTTTCAGCGATTACTTCTTCGTTAGTGCTGAAATGCTTTCCAGTGAGCATTCTTTTGAGATCTGTAGACAGAAAAAATTCAGTGTGAGCAAGATCTGGGAAGCAACTCGTAGTATAATTCATGCAATTTTGCTATCGTTTTTCATTAACTTACGCCACGGTGCATTCTCTTGACGAAACAACACTTTTCTTGTTCAAGTGGGGTTGTTCTTTTGTGATTTTATCCTTCAAACGCTCCAACAATGTTATGTAATAATCGATGTTGATTGCCTGGCCCTTTTCAAGGTAATCAATGTATACCAGTATCGCCTGTGGTCGAAATTCGACCATACCAATATCGATTTTTCTGTTGTTTTTTTATTGAAAGACGACTGGTAAAGTTAAAAAGAAGTTGGCTGTATCGTGGACACATCGGTAGGTTTTGAAGTGACAGTGTATCTTTATTCTTATTTTTATTCTTGTCTCAATCCCTTCATTAGTTCGAAAACTTGTCTTCATTCATATTCTTATTCTTATATTTGTTCTAATAATGAACCTTCTTCCAGTCCAAGCTCTTGCTTTAATCCATTTTCCAAATGTATTATTGTCCAAATTCCTTACCTTATCCTTATCCCATTTCCTTTCTAAAGCTTTGTTCTTATTTCGTTAAAATCTTTGTTCTATTTCTTGTTCTTATACTCTTCCCAAACTCTTGTCCCAAACATTGTTTTAGCTATGTCCCAATCTTTGTCCTTACCCTTGTCTCAGTCCTTGTTGAAGTCATCCTTTTCTAATCCTTGTTATAATCCTTGTTCTTATATTTGTCCTTATGTTTAATTTAATTTTTATTTTTTTTTTTTTATATTTTTACTTTTTTTTTTTTTTACTTTTGCATTTGGTGCATTCTGGTTACTTTAAATAGTTCCCTGAGAGACAATGTGATGCAGTTAATTTAAAAAAAAATGTTCCTAACAAGGACGTAGAACTAATTATTGTTGTTAATTATCGTAGCTTTATAATTTTTGTTTTTTTTTTCACATTTATCGTGCCTCATATACACCCCAAATAATAATTCTATGCCACTCCGTTGAATGATTAATGAATTTTGACTCTCTCCGCGGTCTCATGACGGCATGAATATTTTGTCTATTTTTGTCTTGAGGCTATTGAAGAGAGAGAAATTAAGAAAAAGCAAAACCAACAATGCTACACAGCTCTGTTAAAGTGTCTGAGTTAATCTCGCGTTCTACTCTTCCTCGTGTACGCTACAGCAACGATGTTTAACAGAGCTGGGTCGCTTGGTATTTTCTTGTTGTTTGGCTAGCGAGTAAGGAAGAACAAAAGATACAGCTGTATTGAAGCCTTTTCTTTCTCTCTCGCCTTCTGCTCAAAATTGTGTGGCATTATTTGTTGTTATTTTTTTTTATATGGGGAAGTAAGTGTTTTTAATTTCTAATTTTTACCTGTCTTAATGACAAAACATTTGAACAAAAATTATATTCTGCACTTGGTATAAACCAGACCTTTCAAATGACATAAGTTTCTTAAAAATGTGTTGTCTATAACTTGAGAAAAAGGGGGTTCAAGTTTTGTGTAAGCGTATTAATATATAAGATTATACCAAGCGCATCCCAGAATACTAATGCCATAACCTTGCCAAACGACTGTTGCATCTTTCCATGCTTTGGATTCGGTTCATCGCGCGTTCAGTTTACTCGCCTGACTGTCGAATGACCTCTGGAGTGTATTGGCCACATCGCGTTTCATCCATTGTCACATATCGTTGGAAAAATTCGTTATTATTACGATTAAATATCGCTAAACATTGCTTCGAATTAACGACACGTTGATGCTTTTGATCGATTGTGATCTGAATCAGCACCCACTTTGCATACAGCTTTCGCATTTGCAAATATGCATGCACGATACTCGTATGTTCAATATGCTCTTTCAATATCTTCAGAGTCTCAGCGATCTCGATCAACTTCACTTTACGTTCATCCATAATTCGTTTGTGAACTTTTTTATGCTTTCGTCCGTAACAGCCTCTTTCGGAGGTCCACTGCGTGCATCGACTTGGGTGCTCATTTCGTCCCGTTTAAATTTAGCAGAATTCTTTTGAACAGTTGATTTTTCTGGTACAGAGTCCGAATAATGTCTATCAAGCCAAGGTTTGCCTTCAACAGTTTTTTTTTTTTTTTTTTACGATAAGTCAATACTGCATTAACACAAGAAATTCTTTTTCATTTCTTTTTTTTTCACAATAACAAGAGTTACTTCTGCCACAATCTTGCTTTACTCACAATCTCAAGGAACATTTGTCAAACAGCTGTCAAATTTATACATGTGTCGTTTGAATTTAATTTTAGTAACGCCATCAATGTCATCCTATTAACTTTTTACCTTATCTGTTAATTGCTCAAGAATTTGAGGTTTACTCCCATAAACACGATCTTTTGCGTAGCCCCTTAAAAAAAAAGTCCAGAGGCGTCAAATCGAGCACGATCTCGAAGGCCAATTGACATCACTAAAGTTTCGAAATAAGTCTTTCTGTAAATTTCTGCTGCAACCAAGCCCCAATTGGTGCTATTGTGTGGCTTGCGGTCCCAATCTTGTTGAAACCACATATGGTCCAGATCCATATCTTCAATTTCAGACAAAATCAAAATTTTTTAACATATGGCCTCAGCACTCAGCACTCAGAAGTGACTGTAATGGTTGCTTCTCGATCATTTTCAAAAAATATGGATCAATGACACTACCAGGCCATAATGAACGCCAAAAAGCCACTTTTTGCGGATACAGTGGTCTCTCCACAATTGCTTGGAGACTTTAAGATCCCCATATACGGCAATTTTACTTATTTACGTATCCATTAGCGCAAAATGGGCCTCAGCACAAAAAAAAAAAATTTGCTACGAAAAATCAACAATTTGACAATTTTAGCACGTTGTTTGGTAGTAAAACGTTCCTTTTTGTTAAATGTCAAACCTTTGTCTCCACAAAAATATGATAAGATGACATGAAAATTTGACAGCTACCAATTGCCAGGGCTGCACTTTCCGAAACCCGAAATGGGGAAATGGGATAACCTTTTGTATCTTACGATTTATAAATACTTTTAAATAGAAATCAATCAAATTGCCCAGTCACCAAATCAATGTGATTTTTATTTAGTACAAAAATGTAGGTTAAAAATATTCAGCTCACAAAAGTATTCGGAATTCAACTTAAAATTATAGTGAAATAATGAGAACTTGTATCACCTGTGGTCGAAATTCGACCTTATAAAAATCGTTTTTTTTTTTAATTTTTTTTTTATTAAAAAACATTTGGGCTAAGTTAAAAAGTATTACATTGAGAAATTCTTTAGGGTATTACAATGAATAAAATTAAAATGAAATGTTATTGAAGTGAATCGAGGTTTAGTTTGATTTATTTCGCAAAGGTTATATTGACAAAAATTAGTGGCATACATCCATGGTGAACTGTTGTTTATGTTTAGGTTTCATAGTCTTCTGAATTGGTAACAATAAATTTCCCCGAAGAATTCGACTTCGCAACGCATTTATTCAAAACAAAGTACTTTTACTTTCCTAATAAATTCGCCACCAGTTCTCTCGCTTAGAAGAGAGCACAAACTTAAAATAGAAGAAGAGTATATTTTGTCGTCAAGTTGCGAGTTTTCTTTCTCTTCACTTTGTGCGAATAGTTTATATGGAACTTTCTTTGTGTGTACGTCCTGTGGCCGTCAAATATACATAGAATATCGTTCATCTCTGTTTATATTCTTCGTTTTTTTTCTCTTTTTTTCGCTAATGTGCGAAGTGTAAAGAAATAAAAGATTTGATGAAAAAATTCCGAGCGTTGTTTTCTTTCTCTCCTTTTTGTGCAGATGTATTTATGTATATATATATGTAGATGTATTTAAATATATTTAATATGGGGAGCCGGTATCCCTTCAGTATAGTGTCGCCAGTTGAAATTGCCACCAAAATTCTCTTTTTCTCACACTTAATTCTCATAAATTACCACATTCACAAAATACCTCAAAATACCGCAAAACAACCACAAAATACCACAATACCTCAATATACTTCGAAAAACCACAAAATACCTCAAATAAATTCCGCATAAAAAAGATCAAAAATCTATTCCATGCAATAATGGTGTAAATAAAACTATCCTAAATTTATTACTTATTAAAATTGCAACTTAAGAAATTGAAAATAAGAGAAAAGTTCAAAATCTCGTAAAGAAGAACTGAAAACGGGTGAAATATTCAGTATGAATGAACATAAACCAATCACGTAAAAGAAACTATAAAATAAATATCCAGTAAAGATGGCGAAATTTAAAAAAAGCAGACAATTTTTTGAAAAATATCGTAAATTTATTAATAATTTGTATAAATGTAGTTTGGTGAAAAATATCGCAAATTAATTTCATCAGTATCAATCCTATGCAAATGAGTTGAATTTCAATTATATAAAAATATCGTAAAAATTTTGAGAGAAAAATAAAAATATCGTGAAAAAATTTAGCCTAAAAATTAGACCTATATTGAATAAATTCTTTCATAAAGGGATCATGTTCAATAAATTCCAAAGATAATCCTGTGTAAAAGGACATGTGAATTAAAAAATTTAAGCCTCAAAAGTGCTAAAAAAATCTCGTATATGAAAACAATTTTGATTTTAATTTAATGATGCTAGAATAGCCAAAAACGTCTATTTGACTTTTCGAATTTGGCGTTTCTTTGAAACAGTGAAAAAAAAACCCGCCAAAGAAAAACGCGTATGAAACAATTAAAACCTTGAAAAATAAATCACGTAAATTCCAGTGAATCTAATTTTTCAATTCCTTTGAAACAGCAAAAAAACAACACCTCCAAAGATACTTGAAAAAAGCTTAAGAAACAGTTTAAACCATTTAAAAGAAATCACGTAAATTATAGTGAATCAAATTTTTCTATTACTTTGAAATAGCAAAAAAAAAAAAAAACGTTAAAAAGACCTGAAAACCCCGTAAGAAAAAGTTAAAACCATGCAAAATAATCACGTAAGCGCCAGTAAATCAAAATAAAACCCGCAAACGAAACCTGGAAAACTCTTTAAAAACAGTTATAATAAAGATATAAATCACGTAAATTTCGGCAATTCAAAATTTACGAAAATAAATATCAAAGCAAGGATAAAAGTAACGAAAATTTACAAGTAACATCTTTTACAGTCACGCAATAAACTCAAAAATTCGCAAGTCCACTAAAATATTGCAATCAAAGAAATCCCGTAATTCCGGCGCTTCGAGATACTGAAAAATCACTACTCAATTTGCTGCAAAAATATCGAGAAAGTAAGAGTACTTAGCCCACTGATTGTAATCTGACATTTCCAGCTGCCTAGAAGTGTAATATCAAGAATTCAAACGTGCCCACATCTTTATCCCGCTAATCTAAAAATTCGTAAATACCATGTGAGCGACATCGAAACCATCGAATACCGTCTATCATCCACTCTACCAGCGAGAAATCTGCTCACTAGTTTAACTTTAATCGTTGTCTAAGAATAAATCACGCTATATTAACACGAAAGCTTTATATGAACACGAAAGCTCTCTATGAAAATAAGCATCAAGCTTTATTTGTTTTCATTAAAAACTCTCAAGAACAACAACAAGATCAAGTTTTGAGCCTCTCCCGCTCTGCTTATTTGTTAAAACAAGAAGATCGTAAATTCATTGCGCCACATTCATTGTTGACAAACAAAACAAATTAAAATCCCGTAAAAGCCGCTTTTTGGCGTCTGCTCCGCAATGACTCCCTTTCAGCGTGGTTTCTTCTGCGACGATCAGTCGCTACGCTATCCCTACACCGATTGCACCATCAGCGTGCCAATGCTTTTAATCTGCATGTTGCTTATGCCGCTGCTTTTTATCAGCGTCATTGAAATCATACGCATTTGCAACGACTTTCGGCTGCGCCGTTATCTGTGGAATCTCTGGCACAATGCGGCTGCCTTTAGTTTTGGCTTCATAGCCACCTATTTGAGTACAGAGTTGGCCAAGCGCTTAATTGGCCGTTTGCGTCCACACTTCTATGCCGCCTGTGAGCCGCGCTTGCCCGACGGCAGCACATGTGAGCATGACGGCAACCAGGGACGTTACTTTGAGCATTACGTGTGCCGCAATCGCAACCTGACGCTGTCGCAACAACGCGAGCTTCAAATGTCATTTCCTTCGGCACATTCCGCGCTATCATTCTTCTCTATGATATTTCTATGTTTTTATCTGCATGCCGCCTGGCAAAGTGGTCATGTTGGCTGTCGTTATTTGCGACATTTACTGCAATTTATCATGTTGCTGTTGGCCTGGTCGATTTCGTTGAGTCGCGTCACTGACTATTGGCATCACTGGTCGGATGTTTTGGCTGGTGCTTTGTTGGGCGTGGCATTTGCAGTGCTTGCAGCGGTGTATGTGGGCGATTTGTTAAGCTCCACACGTAAAAAACAAACTGAAAAGCGGCAGAGTCGCAAAAGACAAGAGCTACAGCAGCAGCAGCAACAGTTGGTGCAGAGCGCCAGTGACTGGAAGCTACAGACAGTGTTGGCAACATAAGCAAATTACAATTTGTTGCTGGTTGTTATGAAATGTGATAATAAGCAATTAAGGAAGCGACGCCCCCTTTGTTTGTTTACTACGCTTGATTACGTCAACGTAATAGTGGAATGTAAGGCTTGCACACAAGAGAGTGTTGCTGTTGTTGCCAGGGGGTTTCCTCGGGCCAGAGCAAAAGTTATCGACAGTTGACTCATTTTATCGTGAAAGTTCATCAGACTTTAATCAATGAGTTTCATGTTGATAAGACATATAAATACATATCACTAAAAATAAAAGAGCAAAACATAGAAAATAACATTTTTAATAAGAGAGTGGTTTTTTTATAAAAAAATAAAAACATAGAAGTCCTAGAAATTTTGCCAAAATTTTAAAAATACTAAAAGTGTGATGATATTAAGCAGTTATGAAATAAGTTTTGTAAAATTTATTGATATAATACAAAAACATAGAATCACTTCATAAGTATTGATTACTTCATATAAGTATCAAAAATAACAGTATTACGATTATGAATTGAGAATTTTATTGAGTGTGATTTTATTCTGACACACCTTAAAAAATGTAAAAAAAAAAAATATTTTTAAATTTGCAAAAAAAATAAAAAATACAGTTGTAAATTTTAACAAAATCTAATCGATGTTTTTAACGAAACCTCAACTTTAGAATAATTAACATAAATATTAAGTTTATGCACATTAAGAATTGTTATTTATGACAAAAATAATAAAAACAAATTCACAGATAAAAAACATAGAAAAAAAAATCAAATTGCCTCGAACAGATGTAATTGATGTGGTATTTTATGGTAATCCTTAGTAATAAAACCTATTTAATATCTAAATGCTAAAATGATGACCTCAATTTTTGGAAAAAAAATAAATGAAAAATTTTGCAATCATAAAAAAACATAGTCTAGACATTAGACGTTAAAATAGTAATTCTCGATCACATCGTTGATTGTCCGCTTGGTGACCTCCGGCTAACATAGTATAATAAAGAAAAGTATATAATAATAAGCAAAACATAGTACAGTAAGGTAAACAAAATGCAAAAAGACCATAATCCACCATTTTTCTAAAACATAGAATCTTAAACTAAGCCAAACTTCTAGAAATATTATCATGGAAATTAAAATTTTATACAGAAAACATACAGATTAAAATTAAAGATTAAAGAAGTTATTTTTCAAAAACATAGAATATAAATCTTCGTTTTTACACGAAGTGTAATACAATATTTTTTCAAAAAACATAGAATGCAACTACTCCACTAGAAATAATTTTATATATTTTACTTTCTTTACAAGTCAATAGTTACATTTGCACAAAGGCGCATCTGACTTATACTTCACACTTGGTTTATAATAAAACAAACTTAAACATTGGAATAGGATACAAAAAATATATTTTTTAATGTTTTACAAACATGTATGTTAAGTAAATTTCGGAAATTAAAACACAGACTAGATCTCCCTGCGATTTCTTTACAAGGTAATAGTTACATTTGTGCAAAAGCGCGTCCAACTTACACTTCACACATGGTTTATAACAAAAAACGTAGACTTTAGAAGATGACATAAAAACAGCAATTTTGAAATCAACTTTAAGTTTTACAAACATGTATGTTAAGTAAATTTCAAAATTAAAACAAAAACTAGATATCCTTGCGATTTAAAAAATCTTATACGTGGCTTAAACCAAAAAGTTAGATACTAAAATTGGATATGAAAACCTATTTTTTATTGGTAAATATACAATAAGACAAAAACCCAACCCTCTTTTTTTTCAAATAATTTGTGACATTTGTACAAAGGCGCTTAACACTTATACTTCACACATGGTTTAAATCAATGTAGAAATCAAAATAGAATGTAAAATAAATCATTCTTTTAAAACATAGGCTAAAACTTGTTTAATAAATAAAACTTAAAAAACATAGAATACAATTTCTTCATTAAGAAGTACATAAACAACTTGTTTATAAATCATTAGCAACTATTGTACAAAGGCGCATCAAACTTATACTTCATACATGGTTTAAAACAAAAATCGTGAATTTAATTTAAAGTAAATTAAAATTAAAAATAAAACAAGTGTCTTCTTCAAAAACTCAATAAGAGTAAGAAATTCATTTTCAAAAAACAAAGAATGCAAACCCCTTAATTAAAGTATAAAATGTTTTTTTTTAAATTACTGGTTATATTTGAAAAAATTTAACATCACATTAACACTTGTCACATGTCTTAAAGAACATAGAAATTTAAATGAAACATATTAGGATGTTCTAAATGATAAAATGAAAAACATAGAAATTAACATTTGACACAACATGATATTTTTCAAAAACATAGCATAAAAATATTATTCTTACGATCGTAATTAATTAATTAAAAAAACATAGAATAGAATTTCACACTTAAAAAGCATATTGAACAATTTTAAGAAAAATTACTCACATTTGTACAAAGGCGCATCACACTTTTACTCCACATCATGATTAAATATATGTGTAAAATGTTTTTCGATTGATTTAAAAAAACATAGAATTTAAATCATAGGATATAAAACAAGTTATTCTTGAAGATTGAGTAGAACTTGTTCAATAAATTAATATTCAGAAATCATAGAAGCTAAAAAGCTTAAAAAGCTTAAGAAATACTTTTTTATAAACTATTTGGTTCATTTGCACAAAGGCGCAGCAGGCTTACACTTCACTTATGGTTTTAAATGAAAAACATAGAAATTAAAATGGTATATGAGCAATTTCTTCTTGAAAACATAGAATATTTCTTATAGTTATAACACGATTATATATTTAAATTAATTTTCAAATAACATACATAGAACACAAATACTTCCTAAAGAAGTATGCATACTAATTTGTTTACAAATTATTAGATACATTTCTACAAAAGCACTTAAAACTTATACTTCACACATGGTTTAAAATGTCCATATTTTTTTATTAAATTTTTTACTAATTTCAGGATATCAAAAATTATAAACAATCTAGGAAAAAATATGTACTTAATGTATCCATAAATAAAAAGTAGGTTTTGTTTAATTTTTTTTGAAAATTAGAAAATTATTTATATATATATATATATATAATTAAATATAATTTTATTAATTAATTATAAAAATAATTATATATATATATAATATTATTAAATTATAACACAATAAATTATTGTGTTTTTAGGAATAAATAAAATATATCCCCTAAATATGTCGCCAAGAAAGTGACGAAACGTCGGGAAAAAAATGAATTTTAATTTTTTTTTATTATTTAAAAATTGCAATTATAAATTAATGGTCAAAAACCTCTACAAAAAATTTAAAAAATCTAGGAAATCTTTTTATAAAGAAAAAATTTCTTCATTTTTATCACGATATTATTATTTAATTTATTTAACTTTCTCACTTCTCTATCCTAAGAATATACGTAGGGAGACTCTGTGAATGCTAAAAATCCATCCATAATAAGCCATCAAATTTTTTAGTAACAAAATTTTGTAAGTTATAAGGACTTAGGTCTACCTTGGCTGCTGGCTATTATTGTTGCACTTGTATATAAAGATATAGAAGAAAAACTGTTAATTATAGTCCATAGATAATAATCAATAAACTTATAAATATATATACTATATATCAATTAGTATATATGTAATCAATACTAAATAAAATATATTTAAATGTTTTCATTTTTAACGGAAATAAGTGGCTGCTAAGAAAGGAGTAAATTATGCTTGAACTGTAAGTGAAATATATTATTTTTCTCATTTTATACAAAACTTTATTTCTTTAAAAAAAATTAACATCCATAGACTACTTTTCAATACAAGCTTTGGTTTAGTAGAACTTTTTATACAAAATTTCTAAATCAACTGTGCTTTGAACTCGAGATCGTTCAATTCGTAGGTATTGAACGGTTCACACACGTTAACGTGTTCATTGGCTTGAAATTTTAATGAAGAAATATTAAATTAACTTATTGTGATTTAAACCGATTTTGAACTGAAAATTGGAGCAACGATTTATTCTGGATAAAATTATAATATATACTTTCATGTATGAAAACATAGAATTTTTAATAGAGAATATCTTTAAAAGATATTAATTATAGATTTAATAAAAATAAAGTGAAAATAAATGGAAATAATTGATAAAATTCAATTTTTATTTTAAACATCATAAACATCGTACTTTATAACACTTTTTTTATTCACTTTCATTTATTTCAATTTTTCTATTTCATCGCACTTTGTTTTTGTCGCTTAATGCAGAAAATGGAAAAGTAGTTTAATACTTATATCAATTTAAGAAGATATTCTACAGAAAACAAAAACATCGCATAAAACATAGAATAAATATATGCTATAATTTAAATGTAAAATATTTAAAAAATATCTAAATTTACTGAAAACTCATTCTTATTAAACATAGAAAAACATCGAACAGTTATTAGGACTATAAACTAGTAGTCTGAACTATTTCTCACATGAACTAATACTTATGATGTTGCCATCAAAATTCTATGTTCTCTAAACAACTCTCGTTAAGAAGTTAAATAATTTTTAAACTTTGAGCAGTTAACATGTATACTTTACACGTGCAATAAAAATATTTCACAAAACATAGAATTTTTAAATACTATCTTTTCAATGTAAACTTTGTAAATTTTTGAAAATTTGCTTAGAAAACTATTTACTATCAAACATAGAAAAACATAGAATAGTTATTAGTACTATGAACTAGTACTCTAAACTATTTCTCACATAAACTAATACTTACGATGTTGCCAAAACAGGGCTATGTTTTCTATACAATTCTCGTACAGAAATAAAGGCTGTTCTCAACTTTGAGCAGTTGTAGGAATGTTTAGCACGTGAAATAAAAATATTGCATAAAACATAGAATTTGTAAATACTATCAGTTCAATATAAACTTAAACTTTTTGAAAATTTGCTTGGAAAACTATTTACTACCAAACATAGAAAAACATAGAATATTTATCAGCGCTAGGAACTAGTAATCTTAACTTTTTCTCACATAAACTAATATATTATGCTGTTGCCACCACAATTCTATGTTCTCTAAACAACTCTCGTTATGAAGTAAAATAATTTTAAAAATAAAAATAAAATAAAAATATTGCATAAAACATAGAATTTTTAAATACTATCGTTTCAATGTAAACCATTTTAATTTTGAAAATTTGCTTAGAAAAATTATTTTAATCAAACATAGAAAAACATAGAATACCTATTAGGGCTATGATAGTAATATTAACTGTTAATTTTTCTAAGCTTAGAGCTGTAGAGACTAAAATGTACCTTGTCAATATAATCATTTCGCATAAATAACACAATCATAAGTAATAGATGTTTAAAAAGTCGTAACTATTATAAAAACAGCAATTGTTAAAATATCGAAATTTACTGACATTGCAAACTAACAAAAAACGGAAAAATAAAGTAAAATCAACAATGTTTTTATTTTGATTTTAAAGAAATTCATAGAATTTTTAAGAAATGTTCATTATACGATATATAACTCGCATATATTTTTTAAGACATTTTCAAGGCTTGCCTTTAACTTGGAACTGTTAATGTTAAAATTAAATATTTAAAAAATGAATTTTAAAAAACACAGAAAATCACTGGGTACACAATACAATACCTTGTGTCACCGCAATACAGCGTACATCATCCACTTCAAGTGATTTTCGACTTAAGCCTCCTTTACGCAACTCCGACTGGTTTGAAATTTTCCCGCAATTGCCTTAAACCCTTACATCCCCCCACACAATACATCTAGACATCTGCAATATCAAAGCAGATACACTATCTACACAGCTTACTTGAAGCGCTTAGCGGAAGAAAAGTTGCGTTTGACCCAAAAATTTAATGTAGCGTGTAAAGCTTAGGTAGTGCGTAACGAAGTCAAGTTACGTAAGGTTAATATCGACAGGAATTTTGGCAGAAAACCTGGTAGACAGTTGAATATCAGTATCATTATTGTTCTTAGGCAAAATTATTCACATCATCATCATCATCAGCCGCAACGACATCATCAACATCAGCATCACTAATATCAGCAGCAACGACAGCCATTTCTAGTCATCATCACTCGGCTTTGCATGCAGCTATGGTTCAGTATTTGCTGTTGCTGTTGTTGTTGTAAGTGTGCTTTTTACTATTTTTTTGATGTTGCTGCTTAAACGTCCTTTGAGCAGGCTTAATGGAAAAATATTCATAACGCAATTCGCACAAAATTCTCGTTAGATGAATGTCTCTGTTCTTTTTTCTTATTAAATGAGGGTCTTTCGGGGTAAGTATGTGCGAAAGTCGGGCATCGACTTTGTTGTTGTTTTTACTTTACTACAAAGAAAGTACGAAACCCATAAAAAATGGTGAAAAAGTAAAAAGAACCCAAATAAAATTATTTGTATTTTGATTTTTGTAATTATTTTTGAAATGAAATAAGATAGCGGTGCAAATATGCTATGTTTAAAAAAAAATTAAGGCATATAATGACAATACAAATTTTTAAATATTATTACATGATTTTTAAATAATCAAAAACATAGAAAATATTTTACCAATAAAACCCGAATATTGTTACAGAGATTTATTAATTTTTTTGTTTTTAATGTTCTATATTAAAAATAATACTAATATTCTATGTTTTAATAATATTATTGACAAAAAAATTGATTATTTCTATAAATTTATTAAAAATTTTGTAATGAAACAGGTTATAGGCTAGATTTAATTATTCTATGTTTTTAAAATTTTAAAATATTTTATAAATTCCTATAATATAAATAAGTAAAGATTAAAAGTGTTGCCTTTTTGCAGTGAAATTAAATTTAGAATTCTATGTTTTTTCATCACATGAGATTATGATAAAACTAAGAGAATATAACCTGTATTGTCATTGATATTAATGTTTAAAAGTAAAGTAAAGATTAAAACAGGTACCTTTGTTGCAGTGAGATTCATTTTAAAATTCTATGTTTTTCATCCCATGATATTATGTGAAAATAAAAGAAATTTAACCTGTATTGTCATTGATATCAATGAGTAACATATTTTTTAATTCTATGTTTTCACATTTATCAGCAAAACTTTCGAAAATTCACACAAAATTCACGCTCGATGACTGTGTGTTATTTTTTCCTAATTAATGAGGGTCTTCAATGGTAAGTAAGTAATAAACGAGTCATTTTGCTTCTTTATTGCGTAGCAGAACTATGGAAACCTGCTACTAAAAAGAAAAGAAATAAATAAAATGAGATAAGCAATTTAATATCATTCTGGAGATATTTTCTTATTCTATGTATTCAAACATTAACGCCTAGTTCAAATTTTTGCCCTATATTTACAAAGATTTATTTATATTGGAAAAATTTCTGTTATTGTAATTTTTTAATTATATGTTTCACATCATTATTCTATGTTATTTAAGAATTTGGTAAACTACCGGATGCTTAATTGAAAAAACTTGTATATATATATTCAATATTTTTTTGAAAAGAAAAATAGTGAACGCATTTATATATTCTATGTTTTTAGTATTCTCATCAATAATGTGAAATAATTTAGAAATCATCTAGACATGATCTAGATAAATCAGAATAGTGCAAAAATTCCGAAAAAGTTCTTTCAGTGGGACAAATTTTGAAATTCTATGTTTATTAAGCCTTTGAAATCATATGAAAATAAAAGAGATTTCATTTGAATTTTCATGCAAAATTACAAGCAGGGGAGGAACAATTTTCCAATAGTTTAATAGTTTAACATTTTTAAAATTCTATGTTTTTCATATGAAAATGAAATTTTTTAAAATTAATATAAAAATTGCAGATATTTTTATTTTCACACAAAACAAAATATTGTTAATTTTCTATTGTATGTATTCACACAAAATTCACATTCCATGAATATCTTTATTTTTTTTATCCTAACTATTGAGGCTCTTTCGGGGTAAGTATGTGAAAAAAGACATTGTTGTTGTTCGTAGTCTGCTGGAAAGGATGAAAATTCAGCTTAGAACACTAGAAGAATGCAAATATTTTTAATTTGGCGATTTATATTAAATTTTATCGTTCTATGTTTTCATATAAAAAAACATAGTAAAATTATTAACTACATTGTTAAGAACTATTTCTTTATTTTTGTGTTCTCCGATACTATTTTGATTTTATTACGTACTGTATGTTTTTTCACAGAATAGCTGCAAGAAAGTGTGCTTAAATTTATTTATTTTCATATAGGTTTGATAACAAAACAAAACAAAAACAACAACAAGATATAAGAAAAACAAAATTAAACCAAAAACTAAACACAAACCCAATAAAATATAACATCAAACATAGATCAAATCATAACAGAAAACAAATGACAACAAAGAAACACGAGAAGCACGAAAGAAAAGAACATATTTCATGGAATTGCAAAAACATAGAATACATTAATAAAAAGTTCATAAACAAATACAGAATTAAATAACTTAAAATAATGAAAAGCACAAAATGGAACAATATAATACATTGACCAACAACAGAAACAATATTTTATATAAAAAAAAACATAGAACAACAGTTAATATATACAATTTCAAATAGAACAAAACATAGAAAATTAAAAAAAAAACTACAAAACATAAAATGGAACAAAAGAAAATTGAAAAACATAAAACAAAAAGAAAATAATAACTTTTGATTGAATTAGATTTGATTTTCTACATATTTTGAATTGAAAATTGGAACAACAATGCAATTAGAAGAACTTACGCAATTAATTCACAAAATAAAACATCATAAGTTAGTGAGCATACATAAGAATAGAGCTTATTTTCAAGGAATTGATAGAACAATTTTGTAATAATTAAGAATAAATATTAAATTTTACTTCATAGAACATAGAATTAAATATATTGCACAGCTATGTTGTTGTTATCAATATACTATGTTTTTATTTCGATGTTTGACTGAAGATGTAAATTTTTTCTTAATTTTGAGCATTAGTAGGAAAGTATGACGCATAAAATAAAAACATCGCATAAAACATAGAATGTGCAAACGGTTAAATTCCAATGTAAACGATTAAAAATTTTGAGAAATTACTTGAAAAAATTATTCTTATCAAACATAGAAAAACATAGAATACTTATTCGCGATAGTGTAGTCACAAAAGGCACTTCTCATATAAAATCCGTACTCTAAGAACTAAAGTAAGCCTTATTAGTATAAGATATAAGCATAATTAACACATTCAAGACTAGTCAACAAATAAAAGATACATAAAATGGCGCCACTATGTGAAAAAAATCGCCATTGTCAAAATCTTCGCAGCACAAAATAGAGAAAAAAAGGCTTACAATGAAGTTACAATCGAAGCGATGACACCCACTAGGTAAGACATAGCAACATTGATTACTCAACAACAATGGTTACAACGACAACAAAAACAACAACAATGGAAGCAACAATTTTAGTATTCTATGCAACAAAAGAAAACTGAATATGGTTCAATTATCGCATTTCATGATTCGTTAGTCTTACATTCGCTTAGCTCAGCACAGGTTTTGACTTGACAAACAAACAGACAAATTTTCAAACCAACACACACGGACACACACCCATTCGCACAATTTTACTCCAGCACATACTAAGGCGTTTTTGATTTTTATTTTTTTTTTTTTTGTCATAGAGTTAGCATTACATACACATGAACGCATTCAATACAACTAAAACAATTTCAATTTCAAAGGCAATAAAGAAGTCCACACAAACAATAGATGCATACACATATACAAGCACATACATATACACAAACAAATGAATACTTATACCAACATGCGTCATATAACTATACGCTTCACACACACTTGCTTCTATGTTTTACTAACGAAAGCTTTGCAAAATCTTTATGCTTCGTAACCTGCTGGCGCTATATAACCTTCCTTCTTCACATCATCCATCGGAAAAGAGTTCATCAGTTTGTTGTAAGATTTTTTTTTTGTATTTCCTTCTTCTACCATTGATAGGTAACCATTGGAATATGATTTGCTTTTTAAGCTAGAAAACTTTTATAAATGCTAGAAAAACTTAAATTTTTTTGAAGTTAGAAGCGTTTTTGTCATTCTTATATGTATATTCACACAAGCTGACTTTTCACAATCAATTTTCAAAAATTTGATGATGGATGATTTATCAGATAGTTTAATCTGGTGATTTTTTTGCTTTTAGTTCATATTTTTTAGCTCATATTTTTGTGATTAAAAACAATTTACGTCTTTAAGTTTCACCCACTCAATGGAATTTACTACTTATATAATAAATTTAAATAATATATAATAAATACATATTATAATAAATTAATAATATATAATAAATAAACTTATTTAAATAATAATAAAAACAACTGCGTTCATTTTACTACGTGAGGCCCTTCAACTTTTCGATCAAAAGCCAGGAGAAACTAGTTTGCTGTCACAACAGCCCTGTCACATTACAGTGCTACACGAACTGTTATTAAGCTTTGCACAGCACAGGGTGACAACTAAGCGCAAAGCTTTCGCTCGATCACTTTGACTTTGTGACTGATAACAAACTAAAGCTTATTTATTCATTCTTTTCATATATCTTGAATTTATATTCAAGCGACAAAGCTTTTGACGTTTTTGTGTTGTTTATTTTGAACAGACTGTTTATTAAAGGCTGAAATAACCAGAATCAAACCACATTGTATCCCAAATAAAGAAAAAAAGCAAGTTAAGTTCTTGAGTTTTGTTTTTATTCTTTAACATATACGTAGGTAGTAATAAGTCTTTATAAAACTGCAAAAGAATATCTAAAAGTTTGATTGGTAGGCAAAATGTCGCACTCTTTGTCAAACACGTCCCATTAGTTCTTGTACGAGATATTTATCCACTTTTCTGGTGGTAAAACTCCATTATATGCGGAACTCATCTACAGTAGATACTGAAATTCCTGTCTTTTTTAAAGCCTCTTTAATAATTGACAAGTATTGCTCTATTGGTCGCAATACTGGACAGTTCGGTGGATTGTTTTCTTTTGCAACAAAATTGATTCCGTTATTTTATTATCATGCAATGGTTTAAAATACTGTCTCTTGAATAGTGACAACTGGTGTCTCTGGAACAGTGACAACTGGCTAGATCCTAGGTGTGGGATCTTACAAATGGTAGTAGACTTTTTTCAAGCATTTCTATAAATTTCACCATTTATGGTACCAGTTAAAAAAAAATGTTTCGATTATTCACCGCATGAATATATCGCTTGCAAACTATGCACTTCTAAGGGAATTTGTATTTTATTTTCTTTTTGTAATGATCTATTGCTTCTCCAAATTGTGCTGTGTAATAGTCTTGCCATTCGATGTACCGAAAGTTTGCAAGACAATACGTTACGTCATCCATGTTACACATTTAAAATTTTTTCAACTGTTTTTGGCAATGATATCGGCACCGTGTTTTCGCTGATGAATTTTTTTTTGCATTCCGATCTAGACATACACATGTGGACAGTAAAATAGGTGTGAAAAAAATTTCCAATATAACTATGAAATTTAAATATTATAATGCCAACTAGAAGAATTACTCATTTTTACATCTGGCAGCACTGTTTTTATGCGAAAATAGGAGTTATCGTTAGTTTAAATACAAACTCACGAAAAATACATGACATTTCTTAGCTTAGCTAGCAATTTTGTGTCTGACAATAAAATAGGTGCATTGCCTTTAATATTACAAAAACGCATTTTCGAACGTAATTAAATATTAAAAAGTGAACTTTAAGGTTATTCGATATAATTTTAAATAAAATAATTTTAGTTTAAAACAATTTGTTCAAAAAAAATATTTTTGTGGTGGCCACACCAGTGAAACCGAGTGAAACAGAGTAAAATTTTAACCCAAAAAAGTTGATTTTTAAGTGGTTAAATAAATATTTGTTTATTAATATGGAGAGGGTTAATATATATGGCCGACCCCTCTTACTTTTGCATAAGGAAAATGTTTACCTTGGAGACCTATTCCCTCCGAATACTTCTTAGGGGGGCTCCCATACAAATATTATGATTTTTGTCTATTTATTCCCTACACCTGAAATTGGAGTGGGTTAATATGTATGACCGACCCCGTTACTTTTGCAAAAGGAGCATTTATTCCTTGGGGACTTATTCCCTCCGACCACTCCTTAGAGAGGCTCCCATACAAATATTATGATTTTTTGTATTTATTCCCTACACCTGAACAGGGGGTCTTTAAGGGAGGACCGGAAAGGTTTAATATGTATGACCGACCATTACTTTTGCAAAAGGATAATTTTTCCCTTGGGGATCTATTCCCTCCGGTTACTCCTTAGGAGGCACCCATACAAATTTTATGATTTTTATGCATTTATTCCCTACACCTGAACAGGGGGGCATTAATGGAGGGCTGGAGAGGGTTAATATGTATAACAGACCCCCATTACTTTTGCAAAAGGAATTTTTTTTTTTTTTGAGTTATTCCCTCCGACCACTCCTTATGGGGGCTCCCATACAAATTTTACGATTTTTGTATATTTATTCCCTACACCTGAACATGGGAGCTGCAACCACCGTGTTTTTCAGGGGGGGGAGGGGGACACTGAGGATTCCAGACAAAGTAGCTTTTGACTTGGTCTAATGTAGAATTTTGTATCTAAAATATAAAGATACAAGGAAAATAAATGCAATACAGAAATATACTCGTGTACTCTTTTGTTACTACCAAAAATTTGAAATATACTTTAAAATGTTGTACATTACAACTCTGTTACTTAGCAGCAGTCAGTGTTTGTCTTTTTGCTTAAGGTTGATGTTTTCAATATGAATATCAAAGACATGCTCCATATGCTTCGAATTTTTATGGCAATTACTCGATGTATGAACCATGCAGTTGAAAAGCTACTGTGTCCATACTGTATTATAATTATTTAATTTTGCGTAACACTATGTTAAAAACACGCCAAAGCGTTTCACAGGGAAGTGTTTCATCGGCGAAGTGTTTCATGGGCGAATTGATTTATCGGTTTTACTCCCAATCGCGGCTAAAGATGTTTCACTTCAAAAGAAGGCAATAGATGGGTCGTGGATATTACTGCAGCGCAGAAGAGAAGACTTGTGCAGGAGCTTCGCAAAGAAAGGCAAAATTTATTGCCACATCATTAGAAAGATCTGAAAACTTTGTGACATATGCTCTCAAGAATAAAAAAATGGTTGATAGGCGTGCAGCATCGAAGAAAAGCTCTTCAGTTGCGGATAAACGAATTGTAACTTTGGCTAAACGTGATCCTTTCATGTCGTCGAAGGCAATTGCAGCCGAAATAGGTAATATTGTCACATCCCACGCAGTGCATCGCAGATTGGTGAGTGCAATACTACCCGGAAGGATAGTTTGAAAAGTTCCTTTGCTAAGAACGGCAAATTTAAAGAAGAGGCAACATTTTGCTTAAGTCCAAACATAAATCCTGGACTGGTTCTGAAGGTGTAAAGAAGTGGAGAAAAATTCTGTGTAGTGATGAAACCAAAATAAATTTGTTCGGTACTGAAGCTGAGAGGAATGTTCGACGACCCAAAGGAAAAGAATTTCATGATAGATTTACATACAAACGACAAATTTCTAAGGAAACTTGTAAAAATAAAGCTCAATTATGGACAAATATTGAAAGAGCCTGGTATAATATCCCAGTAGAGGCTAACTGATTCCCTCCACTCCCAAGAGGATCGAGGTAGTACTAAAAAAATAATGGTGGATATACCGACTACGAAGTACTAATAACAATTTCTATTAAAAACTATACATCTCTTATATGATGTTCTGTATTATTTTAAAATTTATTATTTACATCCATTTTACTGACCAACTAAAAATTGAAAAGTACCTTGAAGTAGTGGTTTATAAGTTATTTTTTTGTTGTTAATTGTATACTTGAGCTTTTATTTTGCCAGTAAACAATATTTTTTTTGCATTCTTCAGTCAAATATATTATAAAATAACTATAACCATAAAACTTGCGTTCTTTTGTGTAAAACTTTAGCAAACAGCTATTTTATTGTCCTCATGTGTATATGCCTGGGCTTTACAACTCTTATGAGCAAGTATATTACGCTGTTTTGTACAAAATTTTGGCTCTAAAGTATTTTTTACCAAACTGTGACCAGTGAAATGAAAATTTATAAATAGTTTTAAAATAAATAAACCACAGCCTGTTTCAGAGAAAAATTTTATTTAAATATTCTTCAATTTTGGTTATTTCAGCTTTTAAAGATTTGATAGATTAAGAAATGTATTTATACGAAAAAATATATCATAGAATTACAATGTTTTAATGTGACTAATAATATACATTCTATTTTTTTTTTTCTTTCAGGTATGTTTTCAACTTTTTACATTACGTTGTGATCATGATGTTAGTCTAAAATGTAAGCGATCAAAAAATTTTCCAATATAAGCCATTTGAAACAGCGAACTCTCCATTATGTAACATTATGTAGAACAGTGGTGTTCACACGCAAACTACTTACTACAATTTTCAACTTTTGTGCTTGTGTTTGTAGCTCTCTGCACTGACAAAAATTGTTGTGCAGGCATTAAGCAACAAATTGTGTTATAATTATCATTGTTATCATCACTATCATTATCAGTATCATTATCATTATCACTATCATTATCATTGTCACTATCACTATCATTTTTATTATTATTATTATTCTGCATAACGCATTTCATATGCCTCAAACATTTCGTGCAGTGCAAAAAGTACGACTTAGAGATACGAACTAAAGGGCTGCACAAATGCATTTGCTTCTTTGCTTGCACCAAGTACTTTAAGTAAAGCGCATCACTTGTAGAATAATTCAGCAAAGAGATAGCGTCAGTGCGTTACTTCCCAGCAGTTATTTTGGAGTCAATTGAAAAAATGAACTAGTTCATTTCTAGCGCAGTTCGCAGTAGCTCTGAAAAAGTACAAAAGGCGTTCAGTGTAGAACAGTTATCTTTGCTTTTGTTTTCAAAAGTATTGCTGACAGAAATAAACGCTACTCGCTACTTTTTAAAATTTAATGCGCACAAGAAAAAATAATAATAAAAAAAATGTTTATAGACAAAATGTTTTCTGGATTGTGGATTGAAAAGATGGTACAAATGAGATCTTTAGGACCTTTCCACTGCACTAAATTCTTACACTTTTGATATGTTCACTTTGAAACTAGTTAAAAAAGAACCACTTTCAGGCTACTGCGAAAGCAACCAGTTTAAAAATGTTCCTAATGCAACTAGTTAAAATATAGGGAAAAAGGAGTGTTTCTGGGGACAATTGTCTTTTCCTATGACATCAACCCGCAAAAAGCGTCAGTTCAATGTTAAAGGGTATTGTAGTGGAACTAGTACTGGTCCTTTTTGGAACTAGTTCAGAACTATTTCAAATTTGGTCAACTTTTCTGCTGGGTTGTTGCTCAGAGAACAAGTAATATTTCAACTCTCTCTCTCTCTCGGATCAAATGTATACGCAACTTACTTTCGTCGATTATAAAAGTTATCGGTCGCTATCATGGCAAATGAAAAATAACTATATAGTTCTAGCTTGTACTCCAAATACTTGCTTATGTTGAAATCAAAAGTCAATATCAGTTTTCTAAACCAGTTACAATTATCAGTATTATCAGCTTAAATGGAGGGTCGGAGAGGGTTATTATGTATGAAGGACCCTCATTACTTTTGCAATAGGAACATTTTTCCCTTTGGGACTTGTCCACTGCGACCCCTCTTTAGGGGTGCTCCCATACAAATTTTATGATTTTTTATATTTATAACCTACACTTACACTTGAACAGGGTCCCAAAGGGAAAAAATGTTCCTCTTGCAAAAGTAATGGGGGTTGGTCATACATATTAACGCTCTCCGGCCCTCCCTTATAGCCAATGGCTATTAGCCATGGTATAATAATACATGGTAGTATTGACAACTGCTTATTTTCTCTTCAACAGGAAAACATAAACTGTCAAAAACAGCTTTTTGTGGAAATACATCAGCAGCTGCTGTGGTTGTTGTTTTTTTTCACTTCAACGTTTTCAAAATTGCTTGTGTTTTCAATGGCGGATTGTGAGCGCTCTCTTTTTGAGTATATTTTTTGACAGTATATGATTTCCCAAGCAACTGTCAATGCTACCTTGTATTATTATACCATGGCTATTAGCCATGCATGCAATGAAAATTTATCTTCTAGAATACTCAAGTACTTATAGTACATACTTGCTTACTTGTACTTCTCTCGCGAGTTCTTTTTATTTACATAGTGAATGAGTGAGAGTCAATAACTCATTTGTTTTGCCTTCAACTAGTTCTTTATTTACGCATACTACCAAGTATTTGTGCTCACTCCAACGCTATCCGCACATGAGAGCAGTGCTGCCAGGTTTCAGCGCAAAAAAATCCCTATTTTTGCATACAAATGAATATTTTTCCCCATTTTTAACTTCGAGTTTCCCCGTTTTTTCCCCCGATTTTTAAATTTTTTAATAAATAGTAATATAAAGAAATAACAAGTTTATTAATTCTCTTTACTATAACTAAAATAAATACAAACAGGAAAAACGTACGTATCTATAAGAAAAATATAAATAAAAATGAAAATTTTAAGCGATATTGTATTTTGACTCGAACGTTACGTTTTTGAGATTATAAAAAATTGTAAGAAATTATTTGAAATATACATATTGTTATACATACATATTATCAAACCAAGTAAACAAGAGTATGTGTATTATTTCTATATAAAAAATCAAAAATTCTGAATTTATTTCAATTGCAAAGCAATTTTTTTATTTCATTAAAGATTTACTGTGGAGAATTCCGTATTGTCAAAAAAGTTTCTTATTTTTGTTTTATTTACATTAATAGCTGAAAAACCACTTTCAGCACTTGCCCCGCTATAGGGAAAGCAAAAAATAAACGACATTTTTTTGTTTTTTTTGGTTTTAAATATCATCTGAATCAATGAAAAATATAACTTCTTTCCAGAATTCCTGGATAATTTCTGATGATATATTTGAAAAATTTATATATCTTAACGATTTATATTCTTGGTCGAAATCATTCCACTCGGATTGATCCGAAATAACGTGTGAAAATGTTTTTAAGCTTAAAGTTTTATTTTTCATTTTTACTATCTATGAATGGCCCTTTATATAGCTCCTTAAAAAAATATCGAAATCGTATAAGTCTACATCAAAAATACTATCATGACTATTTATGTATTCCTTTCGCATGAAACAGTCAACAAGTCTTCAAAGTTAGTTCTATTTTTCCATATATTACACATTCAGATTTGTAAAAAAAGCAAACAAAAAATTGATGTAAATAAAATAAAAAAATTTTAGTTGGATTTTCTAATAACCGATATATTTTTTCACTCGCTATTTTATTTTTAATTTTCCCCGTTTTTATCAATGTTTTCCCCGCCTCCCCGTTTTGTGCAAAAAATCCCGAAAAAGGGGAAAAATCCCGCCACCTGGCAGCTCTGCATGAGAGTGAAAGAGCGAAAGTAATGCGCAACACACATGTTTTATAAAGCGATTCAAATGCATTCGTGCAGCCTTTTAAGGCGAACCTTACAGCTTGAAGTTTCAACGCCAACTGATTAAGAGAACTTCGTGCATTCGATCGTGTACGTGTTTCGATTCTCATATGGATATTATTATATAGTAGACATATGGATATTATGAATGAAATACAATTAGTGTATTCACAAAGTCTCATAAAGTCAAATGTCTTAAGTTGAAAACATAAAAATTTACAACTAGTGTGAACAACCTATCATAAATTATTGTACTATTTCAACTCTCAATCAACTGATGCAAAACAAATTAAAATAAATATTTGTTATCACAATGCCAAAAGAAAGCAAAAAAGACAAAATAATAGCCGGTTTGTGCAAGAAGCATGTTTTGGACGTTATTGAATACGACACTCAATAAACATAGCTTTTAGGGTTGTTATATTTTAGTACTATTTTTATATGGAAGGCAACATCTACATTTTTAAACTAGTATAAAATTTTATTACAATATGATAATATGACATGATAGCACACCTTGTGAATACCCTAAATATCTCATCGTATACACCTCTTGTTGGTACACGCATTATATAGATATATAGAATAGAATTTTCTATGAATACTATATGAAGGTTCTATAGAAGTCTTTAGTATTGTTAAGACATTGTTCATAATTTAAAGGCAATGCGATGGCTGACTTTTAAGACTTGTGCCAGGTGAATTTTGACAGTTCTATTCGAAAATTTGAAGTTTTATAGCATAAACATTGACGGCTGTTTTGGCAGAAAACATCGATGCTGTGCGTGAACTGGATATGGAGTCAAATTTGAACATTAGTGGGACTAAGGTAGTACATTCGATTTAACATGAGCATTTAGGCGTCAAAAGACTTGTTCCCGTTGGAAACTCCATAATTTGATGGTTCCTCAAAACAAGACTCTTGTCGATTGTTGCAAGGAAATGCTGAAAAAAGTAAAACGGGGGTGGTTCGAAACATGTCTACGACATCAACACAGCTCACGAATCATAAATTTACCGTAATGAGCCCCAAATAAAGCCCTCAATCCACTGTTTGGGTCTATCAAAGTGAACGAATCCGCACAAAAGTTGTCCGTGAACGGAGTACATCCAAGCATATGGTTGCCAGTTTTTTTCAGAAAAGCCGGTCATGTCGCAACTGTACCACTTGAGCAACAGAGAACTAATTATCCTGAAGAGTACACAATTCATTTGTTTTCCGGAAGTCTTGGGAAAATTGGGGAAAAGAAACCATTGATGGAAAATCATACTACACCACGAAAATGCGAGTTCCCACACATCAGCTCAAACAAAAGAGTTTTTCAGCACTCACAACGTGGAATTGATTGGTTATACGACTAACAGTTTCAACTTGGCACCCAGTGGCTTCTCCTTGTTCACTCACATTGAAAGAAAAAATGCGTGGCAAGCGTTTTTTTACGCCCGAACAGGTTTGAGGTCCTTTGAGGCTTTCAAAAACCGAATATCGGAGGTACCAACTTCAGAGTGGCAAAACTTTTTCAAAAATGGATTCAAACGAATATAAACGGGTTCTTGGTTTCTATTTCTTATTGATCATCTTGGATAATACTTCGAAAAACAAGCAAAGCATTTTCACTGATTAACCGCTGTTTTTTCATTGTTAGGCGCAAGACTTAAAAGGCAACCCTCGTAAAGCATAGACCAGAATAAAATGCAATATTAAGTGCCATAAAATTTTTTTTCACTTGTCATATTTTAAAATTTCGATAAAAAAAAGTTTCCACATTATTAAACAACAAACTGAAGATAAACAAGTGTTGTAAACGGCTTAAAATAAATTAAATTTCGCACAACATAAATTACAGTAAAACTGACCATAAAACCATATAATGTGCGAGGCTATTAAAACAGCAACAACAACAACAACTATAGCAGCCAGCACCACAACCCAAAGCAATAAAAGCAAAAATTTATGAAGCTTTTGACGCATCAAAAGCATGTCTTCAACAGCAGCAAACAAGCACACACACACAGACACCATTACCAACACTAAACAAACCAACACAAGAGCATTAGCATTTCCGGTTTCCGGTTTTCTTAACACTTTGGCTCTAAATTCTGCAAAACAAAAAAAAAAAAATTAAAGGATCAGCTTAGCAAATCAGGATATATGAGCGGCAAGAAGAGGTTGCTGTGGTTCATGGTTGTTGTTCTTGAAAGATAGCAACAGACAAAAAAAAAAGAAACCAATACTTCATCTAGCAGCAATAATTTACATAAACATATGCACAAGGATTTTGCAGGACTTGTCATGCTGGTTCATTTTGTCGACAATTTTCACAGTGAGTTGAGCCAAAATACAACAAAATGCAGAAAATAAAATAAGAAAGTTGGTTTGAACAAAATAAGGTCCTGAAAAAATGTTGAAAAAAAAGTAAAATTTTTCTATTTTTAAGAAGGTGTAGCGATAAGAAATCCTGTCTGAATCACTGCTTGTCAACGTGTTGTCAACAGCTTTCTTATTGCTGCTGCAAATCGAAGTTGGATTTTTTATTTTAGCTGCTTTTAAGAATTCAGCATAAGCAGTGATGGACAGACACATGGCAAGACAAACAGGATATGCATTTATATATATATATTTTTTTTTACTACATATTGACAGCTGACAGCAACAGCAGCAGCCATCTTATTGGCAACATGCTCAATGTTGCTAAAGGTGTCGTTGTCGTTAGCAAGAGCTTTCAAGCTTTGAAGCTCTCTTGGCTTATACGACAGCAAGTAGGCAAGGCAAAAACACAAAAAAATACAGAAGCTAGCAAAGCATGACTGCGGAATAAGGATATTTTTTCACTTTTCTTTTTGCTTTGGCAAATCATTGATGAAGCCAGCTTCTGAGCCAGCTTCACATTCGAAACATGTACAACATTTTGTTGACACTCACACACACACATGTATATAAATAGCTAAACGAACAAACACCGACACACAAATACACTTGAGCCGTCATACATGTGCGCAACGTTCTAGCGTTCTGGGCGGCTTAAAATGCCGAGCATGCAATGTGAGTATTAGTTGAGTTGAGTTGAGTTGCATTTCGAGACGTGCAGCAGTGTGCCAAGCAAGGATTCAGACAAGCTTTGATAAGGGACAGACAGACAGAGAGAGATAGAGAGAGAGACAGCTGAAACTAACCATGCTGATGGCCAACGCAACTACTACGTTGCTACACAACAAGTCCTGCATAAAATTTTAAATTGCAAAATTATGCTTTGCTCTGCATTTTTTGAATTGAAGTCCAGCAAAGTCGTCGTCATGGCTGTTGTGTATAATTTTAAGTTCGTGCACAATTTAAAATGTTGCCGTGAAATGCTTAGACATGGATTTTTAAACACTCTACCAATACATTGAAAGACCTCAAAAGACGTCTGAGAAGAATATGGAGCTGCAACTTTTTGATAAACTTTTAATAAATGATTTTTAGATATTTCTCTTTCAACAAAATTTAAAATTTTTATTAATTTTTTATAAAAAATCTCTAAAAAAAAATGTTGCCCATATATTCATTTGTATTATCTTACAGGCAGAAAAAGAAAAGAACGCCGCACACCACCTAATCTGAAGCATTTTTAAAAGAAAATCTCGTTTACATTTTTTTTTTTTTTTTTTTTTTTTGACCGGTCGTAGGGATCGCACATTTAAGTTTTTCTTCATATCTTCGGCATTTGCAGTGGGATTTTAAAGAATGCATTTTCTTTCAAAAATGCTTCATTATTAGATTGTGTGCGGCGCACTTTCTTTCGATACAGTCTTATGCTTATGCTTCAGAATGGTCCTTCATAATGTGCGAAAAATTCCCAATTGGCTTAAGATCAGGAAACATAAAATTTCATACGTTTAATCAAGTTTCCAATCAAAATTAAAGAAAATGAAAGAGTATTTTTATTAGAGTTTTCATTTTCGATAAGGATTAAACTGTTAAACATGATGGTCAGCTCTGGCAACTTTTTTATCATTTGTGCTAAGTTTGGTTTGACATTTTAAATTGAATGGGCTAACGCCAGAGCAACGGTTCCGTTCGGGAATATTAACATGCGTTATGTCGATTTTATGGTCGACATAATCATCTATCCGAGCAACTTATTGCATTAACTCTAAATGACAAAATACATCAGCACCGCTGTAGAGCATTTTAGTTAAAGACACCATGGGAAACGTTTGTGCTTTGTTCTTAAATTCTCTGAGAGTCCCTAATTTCACATCTTAATTCAAGACGGTTAGGGAGAAAAAAACAGCCTGGAAGGCTCAATACTTCGTTAAAGTCGTTGAACTCTGCATTGAATATCCAAAATGTTTCTTTGTCGGAGCGGACAATGTAGGTTCCAAGTAGATGCAAAACATCCGTACTTCACTACGTGGATTGGGTGTAGTCCTCATGGGCAAGAACACCATGATGCGCAAGGCTATCCGTGAGCATTTGGAAAACAGCGCTCGGCTTGAAAAACTGTTGCCTCATATCAAGGGTAATGTTGGTTTCGTGTTCACCAAGGGCGATTTGGCTGAGGTACACCACAAGCTTTTGAAATCGAAAGTGCGTGCTCCAGCACATAATGGTGCAATTGCTACATTGCCAGTTATTATTTCAACGCAAAACACTGGCTTAGGTCCCGAGAAAACTTCATTCTTCCAAGCCTTTTCCATCCCAACCAATATTTCGAAGGGTACAATTGAAATCATCAACGATGTGCCAATCTTAAAGTCTGGCGATAAAGTAGGTGCTTCTGAAGCCACTTTTTTAAACATGTTGAACATCTCGCCGTTCTCATATGGTTTGCTGATCAATCAAGTCTACGACTCTGGTTGCATCTTCTCGCCTGCGATCTTGAACATTTAACCCGAAGACTTACCTGCCAAATTCCAAGCCAGTATTGCCAACATGGCCTTAGTTTGTTTGCAAATTGGTTATCCAACCATCGCATCGGCACCACACAGCGTTGCAAACGGCTTCAAGAATTTGTTGGCTATCGCCGCTACCACCGAAGTCGAGTTCAAGGAAGCTACAACTATTAAGGAGTACATCAAAGACCCCAGTAAGTTTCCTGCCGCTGCAACTGCTACTGCAGCAGCCGCTGCTGCCCCAGCTGAAGATAACAATGCTGCTGCCAAGGAGGAATCCGAAGAGGAACAAATGACGATATGGGTTTCGGTCTTTTTGATTAAATCCAGTAACATCTGTGACTTTAAATCTTGCGAGTATAGCTATGATAACTATCGGTACAATCGGTAAATTATTGTCGCGGGTTAACCATCCCAATGGCAAGTTATCGATGTGAAAGTACTCTACCGATTAATTCATCTTCTGGTATAAAAATACTATTTCAAAGTTGTAAAGTGTGTAGTAAGAGGGCTGACTTTTAACCCCTTTACGACAGCTCCTGAACAGCTCGGAAATTTGCAAATCTGACACCGGGTTCGTGTTCAGCGACTCCAAATTACTACTATACAAGTGTGAAAAATCATGGGACCTACATAACATATACAAGGTGGCGCAAAAGTAATCCTCCTATCAGAAAATGCTATAAATTTTGCGATTGGCCCCTAATGACAGTTCTGTTTTGACATTTGTGTAGTAAACACATGCGAAATACACGTTAATAAACAATGTTACGCTACACTGCTCCAGAACGCGGAATATTGCCACCACCCAGAGGAAGATGATTTTTCATCAAAAATAATCATGAGTGATGAGGCCCTTTTCCATCTTAGCGGGTACGTAAATAAGCAAAATTTACGCTTCTGGGGCACTGAAAATCCGCGTGTAACCCACGAATATCCATTACACCCGGTCAAAGTCACTGTATGGTGTGCTGTTTTCGCTGGAGGAGTCATCGGACCTTTTTTCTTCGAAGACGGTTACTGTGAATGGTGAGCGCTACAGAGCAATGATCAACGAGTTGTTTTTGCCGCAACTTGATGAATTTGGATTGGAAAACATGTGGTTCCAACAGGACGGTGCAACGGCACACATTGCACGTGCCACAACCGATATGCTGAAGGATGCATTTACCGGGCGCCTAATCTCCCGATTTGGCGATTTGCACTGGGCAGCAAGATCGCCTGATTTGACCGCTCCAGACTTCTTTTTGTGGGTTTTTTTGAAGTCGCGGGTTTATGTCAACAAGCCTCAGACTCTTGCAGCTCTTAAAGACAATATCCGTCAAGAATGTGAGGACCTATCGCCGGAAGTTTTGGCCGAAGTGATGGAAAATGCCATAAAAAGGGCTCAAATGACAATCAACTGTGGCGGCGGCCATTTACATGACATCATATTCTCGACTTGATGTAAAAAAATGAAAAGACCAAATAAAAATAATCCACGAGAAGAATCAAAGTTTTTCATTTTTTTTTAAATTACAGCCAAAAAACATCGGAAGGTTATTTTTGCGCCACCTTGTACATATGTCCCAACGGTCATCACAGGTAAAAATGTAAGCGACTATTTTCTCTCGTTGACAGTACACGAACGAAAAGTTTGAGGTCGAATTGTGATTTACTTCATGAAAACTCATTTTTTTTAATCTATTTTCAAAGTTAGCCAATGAAAGTTTTAAAAAATATCCTTTGCAATGGTGGTACTTTGACCCCTATATGACTATTGGTTTAGGATATATTCCAAAAATATCAGGTGTAGTAAAAAGAATTTTAATATTTTTGCATGAAATTGAAGGCTCTATTTATCATAGTTATAATGATACGATTTAGGTCAAATATGCACCCTTTTGATTGACAACTTTTTGCCATTTTGAAAGTAATTTCATTATGCCTCGTCCCTATTGGCAAAGAACTGGGAAAGTCGTTTCTTTCATGCTTCCCTTGAGGCGAAGTTCTCACCAGCAAAATCATTCGTCATAGACAAGAACAGTTGGTAATCACTTGTTGCCAGGTCTGGACTATAATGTGGATCCATAAGAACCTCCCAACCAAGCTCCCTTAGCTTCTGGAGAGTCACTATCGATGTGTGTGGCCTGACGTTGTCCTGTTGGAACACAATTCCTCTTCTATTGGCTAAAGCTGTCCGGTTCTGGGCAATTGGTTGCTTCAGACGGTCCAATTGTTGACAGTACAGGTCCGAATCATGAGTATGGCCGTAAGGCCATAGTAGATGACTCACTGCCAATCCCACCAAAAACACAGCGAAACCTTCCTGGCCGTCAATCCGGCCTTGGCCACCGTTTGCGCCGGCTCACCGCGATTCGACCACTTTTCGCTTAACGTTGTCGTAAGTGACCCACTTTTTATCACCAGTCACCATCCGCTTCAGAAATGGGTCAACATCTGTTGCGATTCAGCAGCGATTCGCAGATAGAAATTCTGTCCATGAGGATTTTTTGCGATTTTTTGCGTTTACTCTTGTGGTACCCATACATCGAGCTTCTTTTTGTATGCAGCCTTATTCAAGTAGTTTCAAACGGTTTTCTGTGCAATTTTTAGCTCCTGGGTATTCGAAATCGTGCTTTCATGATGGTCGAACTCGACGATTTCCATGATTTTATCGACATTTTCGTCAATTGACCTTCCACTACGCCTAATAGTTCAAAATTTCATTAAAAAATCCCAAAAATCTAATATCTGGTTTTCTTTATTAGCTACGGCGTATTGTTTGGCATCCAATGAAGGATTAAAAAAGAACCTTTTTATTGGTGATACTTTGACTTCTCTACGACTATTGGTTCAAGATATTCACAAAATAGGTTACATTTTCTAAAAAATCTGATCTCTCAGTCGATGCCAAATATTACTGCATAACACATAAAGATACAACTGCACAACACATAATGGGCCAGCCATTAGATTTGTTGGGATTTTTTAACGAAATTTTGACCTATTTTGAAAATTTCTTCTGAACCAATAGTCGTAGGGAGGTCAAAATACCACCATTGGGAAATGAAAAACAGTTTTTATTTCGTTATTTTATTTCAGATCGTACTCCGATCGTACGAACGTACTACGAACACGATCGTAAATTATAGACCAAATTCTACTTGAGTCTTTTCTGCGTTCGCTTTGATTTTTTTTTTTGATTGGCCGTACTCCGATCGTCCCAACGCACTACGAACACGATCGCAAATTAAAGACCAAATTCTACTTGTGTCTTTTCTGAGATCGCTTTGATTTGATCTCTACAATATCTCTACGTCGAATACTGCGTCATTTTCTATACCAGCATTGGAAGTCTGCGCGCTACTGGCTATTCAAATGATCGATTCGTTCACCAACCGCAAGAGATCAACTCGCGAAGTTGCAAGAAAGGGACCTAAGCGATTCAAACTTGCGATCATTATCCCTGCAAGGTTAATGATCATTTCACTATCCACTATTCACTGTCCGATCACTATCTCTGCAAAAGTGAGATGGGGCGTAAGCATGTATTTTTTTGTTCCAAACAACACAAAGACCATCGAACCAATGCTATTTGTGCCTATTTGGGCCAATGATCGAAATTGCTTCGAAGTTTATAAAAAAAAAAATTAATTTCAACGTATTGATTAAAAATGCAAACAAATTGATTTTTATTTCAAGTAAATTAGCTCTTCAACAAAATTAAATATGTCATAGATTTTTACCATTGGGACATAGAGGTCCCATCAGATTTGGTTGACTCGTGGTTACTTGAGGTGGACTGTCTTTTAACGATATTTTTTGTTAGAAAGTGGAAGATTGCCCGCAACTTCTACAGAAATTTTGTTTTTCAGAAAGCTCCTTCCAACCCCTAAATCTTGCAGCAGGAAGAAGGGGGAGAAAAAATAAAGACTTTTCGACTTTGGGGCGGCCAGGTAGGCAAAGTTATGAATTTTACCTTGAAAGTTAAATACTTTCTGGAAGCCACATTCATTCTCTTTTGAATAATAACTTTTAAAAAAAAATCTATTGCATAGTTTTTCCAGGAAAAATTTGAAAATAAAAGGGTAACCAGTGTCCCAATTGTTGTCAAAGGGTTAAGTCTTACGCTTCGGCAACACTAAGCATAGCCAGGTGAATTTTGACAGTTTCATTTGAAAATTTGTTATTTTCTAGCATAAACGTGACAGAATATGTTGATTTTGTACGTGAACTGTTGGAAATAGACTGGCATGTGACATGACATGAGATGGAATTATCTTTGGGCATTAGTGGGACAACCATACTTTCAATTTTACACGAGCATTAAGGCGCCAGGAAGATTTGTTTCCGTTGAATACCTTATATATTGGCGGTTGCTCAAAAACGGAGCAACGGAGAGCTGTTAATGCTGAAAACTATTTGTTTGCCGGAAATCTACGGAGAATTGAGGAACACCAAACACTAAGGAAGATCATCCTTTTGAGTTTTTGGCACTTAAAACGTGTACAGGGTTGCCCATATTCGACGGACCCATCTGGCAACGCCATAACTTTTGACAGAGATGTCAGATCGCTTAATGACATACCGCGTTTGAAGCGTCAGTCCAAGCAGATTTTTACCATGGAACAATACACGCCACGCGAGCGCTCTGAAATAGTTGAAATTTACATTCAACAGAAGAAGTCAATTGTGAAAACTCAACGTGCTTTTAAAAACTTCAAAAATGTGAGAAGTGCGCCTTCTAAGAACACCATTAAGCGTTTATACGAAAAATTTTCGACTGGTGAGGCTCTTTCTAATCCGAAGAGGCCAAATAAAAGTCGACCAAGGCGATCGGCCGAGAATATCGCTGCCGTACGAGCCAGTGTTGAGAGGTCCCCAAGAACATCCCAAAAACGCCGTTCTCAGCAGTTGGGCATGGCTCGGTCCACTTTACAACGGATTATTCGCGTTGATTTGCATTTGTTCCCGTACAAAATTCAATTGACGCAAAGATTGTTGCCTGCGGACAAGCCTCGTCGATTGGAATGGGCCCAAAGAGTCATCGAAATGGCCGAAGATGACGAGCAATTTTGGAACAAAATTATCATGTCCGATGAAGCCCATTTCACATTGAATGGGACCGTGAATAAGCAAAATTGCCGTATTTACGCCACTGAAAATCCTCAGGAGATTCAAGAAGTGCCTCTTCATGACGAAAAAGTCACAGTTTGGTGCGGCGTTAGTGCGAAAACGGTCATTGGGCCGTTTTTCTTCCAAAATGAAAATGGCCATGCTGTTACCATCAACCAGGAGCGTTATCGCGACATGATGACCAATTTTGTGATGCCAATTATTCGTCGAAAGCGTATGAGGCAGTTCTGGTTTCAACAAGACGGCGCTCCACCGCACACAAGTCGCATAACAATCGATTTTCTGAAAAATTTGTTTCCGGGCCGTTTGATGTCGAAAAGTGGTGATTTGGACTGGCCACCGCGTACGCCCGATTTGACGCCGCCTGACTTCTTCTTGTGGGGATATTTGAAGTCAAAAGTTTACGTTAACAAGCCAAGGACCGTAGAAGAGCTCAAGGACAACATTCGTGAAGAAATAGCCGCTATTCCGGCCGAAATGTTGGCGAAAACGATGGAAAATGCTGCAAAAAGGGCACAATACGCCATCAACGCCAGAGGCGGCCATTTGAGAGATATCATATTCAAAAATTGATGTAAACAAATCTACTTGGAACAAATTAAATGATTAAGATTGCTAACCGCCAAATTTTTATTTTTTTCTTTGATTTTTTTAACAAAAACATGGGTCCGTCGAATATGGGCAACCCTGTAATTGATGGGTCATACGCGGGTATGGGCATTACATTACATTTAAAGCTTCTGTGTTTGTCTTTTTTCTTTGATTTTTTGTTGCGTTTTGTGTTGCTACATAAGCCTATGCTCTCAATTTTTGTTCCCAACGCTCCCAAAGCACTCTCTGCCCATAGCTGGTCATAGGCCTTAGAGTCCCGTCTTGGCACCCAATGACTTCTTCTTGTTCCCTCACATTGAGTGAAAAAAAATGAGTGGCAAGCGTGTTTCTAAGCCCGAATGGGCCGCTGGGCCTTAAAACCCCTACTTTTTTAAGAGAATTCGCACATTTTTGTTATAATAGATAAAATTTTTTAAAGTAGCTCAAGGTTAGAGAAGAAAAACGCTTAGAAGATTGTTGGTTTCGATTAAGAAAATATAAAGTCCTTCAATGGGAATGTATCTCTCTAACGAATATTTGAACAATTTTCCTCGGAAACAAGTATTAGTCGAAAAGTATGACTCTTACTTAGCAAGAAAAGTATAAAATTGTAAATCATGTAAGAGCGGAATTTTTTCCATCGAATTGTTTTTCGTAAATTTACAGCTGACAAAATATAATTTATGAACAACTTCACTGAACGAATGTTTTATCAAAGAAAACAACATAAATTATAAACTTAAGCGAAATGAGCGAAATTAACACATAAGGCCATAAAAATTGTAAGAAAATAAGAGGCGATACAAAAGATTTGCATAAATCACGCAAGAATTAAACGAGCAATAAAACGAGATATAGCAGAGGAGGAGAGAGGTGAAAAAAAAGAAGCGAATACCAAAGTGGCCAGATTAATTGAATTTTTTTATAATTTTTAATACTCTTCATACCACAAACATATGATAAAATTATGAAAAATTTTGAAGCAGAGCAAAGAGGAAATTTGCTTTAAAAAGGATGGAGGAATTTTGGGTTTTAAAAGATTAAAAGAATTCCAATTATTAAAAAAATGAAACTGATTTTTTAATAAAAATTTAGGCTTGAAAAAAAAAAACAAAAAGAACTTTAAGTAAGATTGCAGAAATGTAGCTCTTAAAAGCCTTAAAAATGTCATTAAGAAAAATTAATTTCCCTGCACATAAATGCGGATGCATTTTAATGAGCTCTTAAACAAATTTTTCTTTTCTTCTTCCACCAACTTCCGTTCAACAGCGTCTGCCTGATTAATGCAAATAATAAAAAAATAAAAAAAAAATTATAACCATAAGATAGCAAAGTATCTGTTGGATTGTTGCTTCAACCATAAAGCATAAATAAATAAAGATATGAAGAAAAATTTTGAAAAAAAAAACTTGGAAAAAACCAACTTGGGGGAGGCATAGATACATGGAGATACATACAGAGCACATGCAACATGAAAACATTTCATTTCACTTTATTTGATTTGATTTCATTTCACTTCAATTCAATTCCAAAGAAATGAATTGTTTATTTAATTTTTAATAGCGCAACAAGAGTGCAACTATAAGATACTCTCACTCTTACGTTAGCTGGATAGATGCGCTGCTATCTAGGCAACTGCTTTGCAACTCAACGCCAGCAACAGGCACACCGAGAGACACACATAACTGCATCTGCTGTTGTTGTTGCTGTTGTTAGTATTTATTACTAGCGTTTTTTTTTTTTTCCTTTTTCTTTATGCTTTCGCCGTTTGTTTTATATATTTGTCTGTTTTATCTACGTATCTGCACGTTCACTGTGGCAGTATCTAGAGATCCATTAGCGAATAATTTGTCTTAACAATTAGCCTAGCGCACAGCTAGTGATCATGTAAAAGAAGGTGTAGCGCGCATAGATGCAATCTGCATGAATGAAATCAAAACAAAACGAAATGAATGACTGATTGAGTGAGTGAGTGAATAAGTGAATGAATGCAGCTGGTATGCATTTTACAGATGTAAGTAGCGCGCAGCACTGCCCGAAACATTATTGCAACAAGTTTATTAATAACAGCACCAACAACAACAATAACTAAACTACAACAACCACAGCATAAACAGCAACTGCAACAACAACAACAAACTCAAAAGCGTAACTCATACAAACTGCGGTGCACTCCTTCTCATCTTTATGTGGCGGCATAAAACAACACTTCAAACATCAAGTGTTCTTGGTTGGCCAGGCACAGTGGAGCAAGTAGTGTAAAATAATATTAATTTTTTTTTTTAAATTTTGCTCAGGAAGTGTTTTTAAAAAAAAAATACCTAAGACATAAGGCATTGGAACAGTATTAATTTAGTTAAAAATGATTCAACAATTGTATAGTTTTGATAAAAATTGAATAACAATTAATAATTGAATTATTTTATGAAATTTTAGCAACTTTTTCGATTTTATTTTACAAAATTGTTTAAATCAATATTTGAAAATTCTGAAATTATTCTGCAAAAAATCATATACAAGGTGGCGCAAAAATAACCTTCCGATGTTTTTTGGCTGTAATTTAAAATAAAAAGGAAAACCTTTGATTCTTCTTGTGGATTATTTTTATTTGGTCTTTTAATTTTTCTTACATCAAGTCGAGAATATGATGTCATGTAAATGGCTGCCGCCACAGTTGATTGTCATTTGAGCCCTTTTTATGGCATTTTCCATCACTTCGGCCAAAACTTCCGGCGATAGGTCCTCACATTCTTGACGGATATTGTCTTTAAGAGCTGCAAGAGTCTGAGGCTTGTTGACATAAACCCGCGACTTCAAAAAGCCCCACAAAAAGAAGTCTGGAGCGGTCAAATCAGGCGATCTTGCTGGCCAGTGCAAATCGCCAAATCGGGAGGTTAGGCCTCTGGGAAATGCATCCTTCAGCATATGCATCCTGTGTTGTGGCACGTGCAGTGTGTGCCGTTGCACCGTCCTGTTGGAACCACATGTTTTCCAATCCCAATTCATCAAGTTGCGGCAAAAATAACTCGTTGATCATTGCTCTGTAGCGCTCACCATTCACAGTAACCGTTTGGGCCGCGACGTCTTCGAAGAAAAAAGGTCCGATGACTCCTCCAGCGAAAACAGCACACCATACAGTGACTTTGAGCGGGTGTAATGGCTCTTCGTGGATTACACGCGGGTCTTCAGTGCCCCAGAAGCGTAAATTTTGCTTATTTACGTACCCGCTAAGATGGAAATGGGCCTCATCACTCATGATTATTTTTGATGCAAATATTGGCCAAATAAATAGTCAGCAATATTCCGCGTTCTGGAGCAGTGTAGCGTAACATTGTTTATTAACGTGTATTTCGCATGTGTTTACTACGCAAATGTCAAAACAGAATTGACATTAGGGGCCAATCGCAAAATTTATAGCATTTTCTGATAGGAGGATTACTTTTGCGCCACCTTGTATTACTCGTATTATTAAGAACCAACAAATATTTTTCTTGTTCTATAATTTTTTTTTATTTAAAATCTAGCATTTTAAGTTAAAAATTCTGAAGTTTGACTCTATCACAAGCCATAAGCCGCCATTGTAAATTTTGAAGAAAATCAATCGTTTTTGCTCCAAGTGTATTTTTTAATTTATAAAGTGAAATTAAAAAGTTTGAACCGTATCTTCAGAACTTGTTGATTCTTGTTATATCTATATGTAAATATTCTTTTTTAATTTAAACTTTCCAATATGGACTTATTTAAAAAGTGATTTGCGATCTGTTTGTTTGTTGGTTCATCTTTCATGCTTAAACGGATCAACATATTTAACTGAAATTTTGTATGTAGGATACATGCGTTTTGGCAGCGCTAATAGGTTTTTTATGCCTATTAACTATACTTTATCTTCCTACGTACCTTACCTTATTCATTTTAAGCTATTTTACTTAGAGAAAATTCATTTTCTGCACTAGTTTTTCAAAAAATATCAGAAACTTATATTTCTGGAACATATAAAAAATTAAAAAAAAAATAGGTAATTGAGAGTGCTCAAAACTTAACGGAAAAAACGTCTTTTTGTAAGAGTTTCGAATAATTTCTTATAATTGAAGAAAAGTTCAAATGATGCAGTTTTTAAAATTTGGAAAAAAAAATGTTGATCAGACGTATGCGCATAGAAAAATTTTTAGTTTGAGGTTTCTACTAATAATTTTCTTACAACTATCTTCTCAGCAGATAAACTATTTGTTCATGTGATTTAGAAAAATTGTTAAGTCTTTTATATGTTTGTAAAAAACTACTTGAAGAATAATATATTAATAAAGTGGCCATTTTAGCCCTTGAAAGTACTTTGCCGAGCTACTAATAATCAAATTGAGAATTACTTAGTATACTAGTTGAGAAATACTAAGCCAAAAAATTACTTAAGATTTTTAGATCATATCTATGCAGTGTGTGGACCACACGATGTCACTGTGAGCCTAGGTTCGAACCCCAGCTGACACAGAAAATTTTTTCAATTGAAATGAATGTTTCCTCAGGCAAACCTCAGAGCGTCAATAAAACCATGTAAGGCTTCTTGAGAGGTAGGTCCTGCTTTCGATCATTTGAGTACAAACATTTAATAACACGCACAACACAATTTGATCATAAGAAGATCGGTCAAATTCCCTTCAAGGACTGAAATGGCCAATTACTTGAGTTAAAGGTAAAAATTTACAATGAGAAGAGTCTGCGCTCCTGGGCTCACACCCTACCAAATATTTTAACGTTCTCGTACACGAGCACGTATCTTTTGGGGAGATTTTGAAAAATAAGAGCTCATTCCTTGTTCCTGCCAAAAGGTAAGCGCTCATGGACGAGAACGCAAATCAGACTCTTGATGCTGATGAGACAGATCGTGAGCCTAACACGGCAAGAGTGAATACTGGACAGTGACAAATTTAGCTCACAGTTAAGTGAGCAGATTAAGTTATAATAACCTATGATATTATGCCAAATAGGTTCCACTTAAATAATATATGAAGTAAGTTGCGCCGTTAAATCTTTTTGTGGTTCTGTTGATGTTTTACACACAAATCTATTATTTAATGGCCAATGGTTGATTATTAGCACTAGTTGGATTATTAGCACTTTATTAAGTTTTATGGACTTTTTGGTTAAAAATCTAAGAATATTAGTTAAAATGTGGAACATATTGAACAATTCAATACTCCAAATAGTTCCATAGGTAACCACAGTGGAACATTTTACATCGATACTCATCGATTTTGGTCCAAGAAGTCTACAAAACCCAAAAAAAAAAAAAAAATAATCTAATTATCCAACAAGTTTAACACATGATCTCGGTGAATATATTTGACTGATAATCATAGATTTTTTTAACCAAAAAGACCACAAAACTCAAAAAGCTTTCGATTATTCAACTAGTTCCATATATAACCCCAGTGGAACCCTTTTATCGCAAAATAAAAACTTTTTGTCTAAGGAGTCGTCAAAACCAAAAAGGGTGTGATGATTTAATTATTTCCGCAGATAATCCATGTGGAAGATATTCCCCTAAGAAACAACGATTATTATCGAAGAAATTCACAAAGCTCAAAAAACTTCTAATGGACCCACTCGTGGACGCCTACACACCAAATGCTTTTAAGCATTCACGTAAATGAGCAAGTTCCATCGCAAATAAAAGTTAGCTCTCGTACGTGGGCATGAGAGGTGCCATGACAAAACGCCCAAGGACATAATCCCCAAAATCGTTTTGTGAGGTAAGACCACAAAATTTTTGGCCATAACACCCAAATCGATATCGGGGATTATGACTGCCTTGTAAGTGCCCATAACACTTGAAAGAAATGTGACATAGTCCCCATCTATATTCTAGTTCAAGGGGGCATATAGGTTACAAATTAAAAAAAAAAGTTTTTTCGTGAATTTTTTTTTTTATAGAAGGAAAAAAGATATGGTTCTCAAATTTTGCACATATTTTTATTAACATTTGAAGAATACAAAAACTTTTTCCGAAATTTTTGAAGCGGTTTTTGACGATATTTGCGTTTTTTTAAAAAATGCCAAAAAGTTGATGGTGTGCAGGATATTACCAGTCTGGAACATCTGAGAAAGAAAAAAAAATTAATCCTTGTTTACGTGGCTATCGCCTAAACTAGGAGAATTTGTTTCTGCCAAATAAAAACAAAATGGCGACCATTTGAAAAAATTCAATTTTCGAGGTTACAAAATCGGTCGCTATTTTGTTTTTTTTTTTTTTGGCGGAAAAAAACTATCCAAGTGCAGGAGATAGCCACAAGGATTAATTTGGTTTTTTTTTTCTCAAATGTTCCAGACTGGTGATATCCTGCACACTGTTAATTTTTTTGGCATTTTGTAAAAAAAATCAGATAAGTTCAAAAACCGCCTCAAAAATTCTGAAAAAATTTTTTGTATTCTTTAAATGTTAATTCTTTTTTCCTTCTATTAAAAAAAAAATATTTTTAAATTTGTAACCTATATGCCCCCTCAGATAAGAAAGGTATTTTGAAAATATTTCGTTCACGGGAAATTATTATTGTAAAATGATAAGAAGACATAGTCCATAAACAAAAGACATGGAGGAACTAAAGCAGAAGCTAAACTCCAAACCGAACACAGTTTCTATATTCTTACAAAGTATAACGAACAAAACATACGGTATAGTACCCCAAAGAGACGATTTAAGATTTGATGCAGATTCTGAAGCTGATTCTAAAATAGAAGATAAAGAAATCATAGCAGATGGCCTTTTGTATAAATTTTTTTTGTAAAATAGGTCATAATCCCCGTTGAGGGTTATATCTCTTTGACACACGGACATAAACCCCAAAATCGTTTTGGGTGTTATGACAGCAAATCGATTTTGGGGGTAATGTCCTTGGGGGTTATTTTTAAAAGATATACGAGCGTGTACCAAAATGAACTATGAATGAACGCGCGTGAGTACCTTTCCGTGCCCTGGTATAAACTCAGAAGTATTTAAACAAAAGCAAAATCTAGTCAGAAAATTGTATGTACATACATTTTTTTTTTTTTATTTTTTTTTTTGACTGTTTTGAAGACACAGTTGTTTGTGCAAGTGACCGAATGACATTTTTTTGACATGACAATGACTTAATTTAATTTTAATTTTGTTTTTTAATTTTTTTATGTTGAAATTATTCAATTAGGCTTGTTTTCCAAAAAATCTGTGAAGACTCTTCACATTTGTTACATTTACTTTAATTGGTGAATTACTTTATAATTTTAATTTTTTTCCAAAAAAAAAAAAAAAAAAATTATATTATTTTTTGCATTTCACCCCACTGTACGACACTTTAGGTCTAGCGGGCGCTACAGCTGAGTATCGCGTCTACTTGACTTCTAGTTTAAGTGGGTAGGTGTGGTGGCTGTGTGTGTGTTTGAGTGTGTTTATGTGTGTTTGTATCTATAAATGAATGTGTGTGTGTGTGTGTGTGTGTGTGCATCCACATTTCGGCTGCTGCGGTTTTATTAGAATGCAACGTTGATTGATTTCAATTTCGATTTCAGAATTGAATGCAATGAATAATAAAGCATGCGAACGAACGAAAGTGTTCTTCTTTTGCTCTGGAATGTTAATAAATAAATAATGCAAGCCTGAGGTATCTTTAAATGTATTAGAGAGGCATGCAGCTGGATAAATTTATGTGAGAGACTAATGGAATATTTAAGAAATTTTTAGTGAAAGAAAACTTAAATCCTGAAATGTGATGAAGGTGTTAAGAGAGATTTAAAAAGTCGGAGATGGAGATTTTTTTATGTTGAGGCCATCTGTATTAGTTTATTTTTGCATTTATTTAAAGATACTTTGTTAGATACAATTTTTTTTTTAAATATGTACAAGGTTAGGACAATAGTTGTTTCAAAACAAAAAGATTTAAGCTCGGCTCAAACCCAAAAATTAAAAATTAAAATGAATCAACAGTGATTACTGCACATTATGAACTTGAAGTTGTTAAAATAAAAATATCCTTCTTTTATTGTTTCTTTTAAAACGAAAAAAAGTCATAATTCCCAAAAAATGCCTGCACAGAACGCATGAAAATTATTAAGAAACTTTTATAGTTTTCATAATAATGAGAAGAAAAAAATAAACCCTAGAGCCACTCTTATGCAGAGTTTTCACCAAGCTTACTACAAGACTCTGTTACGACCACGTTTATGCGTTTGACCGTATTTTGACGGCACGTTTTATGGAAATTATAAAGCATTCGATACAAGCGCTGAATGCAAAATAAATAAGAGTCATGCGAAGTGATCAAGAGAAAAGACAACAAAATAAATAAAAAAAAAACTTTTAAGAATCTTTCAGCTTTAAGACAAACAAGAAATACAGTAGCAAAGTGTTGCAGTATCCTGAAAAAAAGACACCATTTCTAAACATTGGATGAACCTGCAAAATGAAAAATAAAAATATATGATGAGTAGCTTAAAAAATAAAAAAAAGCAGAAGGTATAATTGAACAAAACACAGAGCAGTGATTTTCTAACAGTCAAACGAAATAGTTTGTATGACAACTGATCAACAGATCATTTTTCAAAAAGATCATCATTAACGATTAGTTTCAATCAAAAAAGAACAATCCTTCAAATGATTTAATATAGAAAGTTTTGAAAACATATAAAAAACTAACTTTAATTCCAACTCCAGGAAACGATCTTATACGATCATCACGATTTCTTAATTACGTCATGAAATAAAGTTAGGAAATGGGTGATTCTTTTAAATTTTACTATAATTTATAAGTTCGTAAGTGTATACTCTTATTTTCCAATAAGAGTATAAGTCTTGTTTTGAGATCATCATGATTTGTAACGCAAAAGTTCGTGGATGTTGTTTACTAAAACACGATCATTATTATTTTCGATCATCATGATCGGGTATGGGCACCACTATATTTAAAGCTTCTGTGTTGTTTGTGTGTTTGTCTTTGATATGATACGTTTTGTGTTGCTTAATTGAGACTTTGCTCTCAATTTTTGCTCTCAACGCTCCCAGAGCGCTCACTGCCCATACCTGATCATGATCCACAGGTCAAGATTTTTTTATTTAATTTTTTCTCAAGGTTTCGAACATTTTGAACTCTCATAAAGATAGTATTATATACACACACGATCATCACGATCTTAAGATATTAACGATCACTAGAAATAACACGTCAAGATCTCTAATTTTAATCATTGGTAGATATTTGAAAAAATGTTAATATATAAAAAAGTCAAAAACTATTTTTATTTCAGACCATAATAATCATAACTTATAATCAAAATTATCTTATGATCACTTATGAGCAGATATGGGCACGGATCAAGCTTCGGAGCAAGCGAACTAGTGCCCGACTTGTGCACAAAAATAATCGACAATTACCTCAAAAGAATTGAGTAATGAAAAAACTCCCGTGGAGGTAATTTGAATGATATTGTATTCCACTTAGAATAGCAAAGTTCATACATTGCAGGAAATTTATAAAAATTTTATCGAAATCTGCACTTTGTGTGTGTTTTCTAAACTTTAATTTCTTACTTTATAATCTGCTATGGGCAGAGAGCGCACTGTGAGACTTGAGAGCAAGAATTGAGAGCAAAGGCTTATGTAGCATCACAAAATACAACAACAAATCAAAGACAAACACAGAAACAACACTGAAGCTTTAAATAAAGTGGTGCAGAAAATTGAGAAATTTTTACATAAAAGAGAAAAACACGATCAATACTTACGATCACAATGATCTTTAGTTGCAATATAAATAATTTTTCAAGATTTGTTCAAAATGTTCATCTCCAGTAGAGACAGTCTTATGCCTATACAATCGATCATCATATTATCATAAATCATAAATTATTATAAATCAGTTATATTGATTTTTGAAGAAATTTCCAAAATATTTCAAAAATTCAATATCAAAAAAAGATAGTCTTGAAGGATTATGAATGATTACGATCATCATGATGAATTGAATACGATTAATTTGAATAAAACGCCAAGATTTCCTGATAATTACTAATTATTTTAGAAATTTCTTTTCGAATAGTCCAAAACTATCATTCCTTACGATCAAAATGATCTTAAGTTACGTTATGCATAATTTTACGAGACTTTGCAAAATGTTCAACTCCAATAGAGATAATAGCGATAATGATCATTATAGTAGAATTATTTACGATCATTATGATTTAAGCATTAAAATTTTTCGAGTATTATTAATTTTTTGCAGAAATTTAAGAAAATATTTTTACAAAATATAGTCGACAGTGATCAAAATGATCATCTTAAGTTGTAATGTAAAAACTTTTTCGAGGTTTTGAATCTACCTGGTATAATTCTTATGAGTATACGATCATCAGAACTTAAACTATTTACGATAATTTTGAATAAAATATCAAGATATTTTGAGAAATCTTCATTTTATAAGAAATAAAAAAAAATTTACAATGTAGACAAAACTTCTTACTTACGATCAAATTCGCCTTTAAGCAGGCGATTTAAAAAAGTTTTACAATGTAGCCAACAAGTTCTTACTTACGATCAAATTCACCTTTAAGCAGTCAATATTATTCACTTCTGCTTAAAAGCATCTTAAAGTAATAAAAAAACAATCTACGATAATCTGGAAATTTTTCAATATTTGCTCCACAATTTTTTACAAAAAATAAAAAAATATCGTAAAGTCTCAAAAGTATCAACACCTACTTTCTTTACTGTTTTCTTATAAATTTTAAATAATAAATTTCGTACGATCTTCATTGTCAAGCAACTTTACTGATGCTTGTGGTGGCTGTGGCCGAGTGCGTTAAACAGTGCGTGAATCAATCGATGTCAATTCGAGTCTAGGTTCGAATCCAGATGGTTTTTTCAATAGAAATTAATATTTCTGATCGGTCGTCACCTCTCTGCAGTCATGCACTGAACACATTGATGACTACACGACTTTACGACGCGACGTGAAGAAAGAGTCAACAATCTGGATATATCATACGATTGTTTCATTCATGCATACACAAACCCTTATATTTTCACTTTTGTCGCTCGTCAAATTAGAAATAATTCTATACTGACGTCAACAACATTGCTATGTCGCCGCGACATTTTCACCACATTCACCTCCATAAGAAAAGCATGTACAAACAATTTGACAGATGTCGTAATGTCGTTGTCGTCGTCAATGTGTTCAGTGTATCAATCGCAAACCTTAGAGAGTAAATAATGCCATGTCAGGATTCTTGAGAACGTTGGAGTCAGCATAAAACTTGTAAGTCCAGTTCTCGATCATTTGTGAACAACGCATATAATAAAACACACAACACAATTTGATCATAAGAAGTACGACATAATTTGATCAAAGTCCTTTCTATGACTAAAATGGCCAATTTGTTGTGTTTTGTTTGATCACTGATGATCGGTCTTGTGTTTCAGTCAAAATTGTTAAATAATGACTTGAGGACATATTTAAAGCAAAAATATCGTAAAGTCCAACATTTCTCGTTATATACAATTCCTATTATTTGCTGATCGGTCTCTAAATGAAAAATATCATACGATCTTTTGAAAACTTCACTTCTCCGAACATATTTGTATCCTAAAGTTCAAAATTATATTTACGAGTATCTCAATTTTGTGTTTCAGTCCAAAGTAATGAACAAATTCTTTAATAAATATATCGAAAATGTAGAATCCAAAAAGGATCGTTGTCTATGATCCTTATTTCTGATCGGTTTCTGAAATAAAAAATATATTTAAATATATTTAAATTATCATAAAAATTTATTGTATGTAGTTACATAATGGAATGAAACGAAGCAATGATGATGAAACGAAAAGTAAAAAAAAAAAAGAAAATAAAGACATAGATGACAAGCACGATCTACGATCATCGCTTTTATTTATTTACATTCGTTATCAAAGAAATCTTACATTATAATGAAAATTATGAAACACACGATGACTTACAACTGTCATACGATGATTTTAACTAATTCCTAATATTTACGAAAATTTCAAGTTCTTACAAGAAATTTGAAAAATGTTGAACTATCGTAACTTGGTTTCATCATGATCTTTCTAACGAATTGAATCTAACGAAATTGAACATTTAATAAGACAAATTTTAATCTCTGCTTGCATTTGGGCCTGATCTTGTACGAAAACGATCATGATCTACGATCATCATGACATATTTACCTCAATTCATCTTCTACCACTCTTTGATTTTTAGAACACTCAACAGCTTATATAAAAAAAATTGTGTTCCCCTGGAAGAAAATGGGTTAAAAAAAGCTTAAATATTTATTTATCAGATAGCCGCGATCATCGCTTAGGAAAAAGAATATACAATCTGTAAAATTCTACTCCAGCAGACAATACGGATTGTCACATACGATCATCTTGTTATTAAAATAATTCATGAATTAGTTAATAATGCATTCATTGAATTGTTTTGGGTGTAATGAATGTTCTCTTTATTAAAACCACAATTTGTTTGACTCCTCAAGATCGTCAACTTATTGAACTATGTATCTTCAACTCAGATCCTCAAGATCTTCAACTTATTGACTCACTGGCTTACTTCTGTGCGTTTTTCTATTGGCGACACCATTACAACTGCTTCCAAACCCTCTTTAACGTCGCACAGCTAAACGTACTTCTTCTTTTTTTTCTCTTTCTCTTCTTATTCTCCTTCTTCTTCTTGTTTTTTTCTCCCGATCGTGCAGCTGTGTCTGTACATCCCATACGTATGCCAAGAATTAAAAATTAACTATTCATAATCGTGTTTTTTCGTTGGTTGCTGGCTTGTTTATCTTCAAACTTTTCTTTAACAATTTTCCGCACTTGAGCATTTAACATGCCAGTGTGTCAGCGTGTTTTGTTCTAAGAGCGACCAAGCAGGCAGGCTTGGCTTGTCTTCTTAACCCACAGCCACATTATTCTTTATGACATATTATTTTGTTGTGGTTTTTTTGTGGTTGTCCATTGACTTTAAGCCTGTTTTCATCGACATCGTGCTGCAGGAAGCTTCTTTAAGAGCTTCACGTGCGCAATGCTATTTTTCTACAGCGCATGTGTGCAGCACTTCAACCTTCTTCTTGCTTCTTGCTGCAGTCGAGTGGGGGAGCCTGAGTAAGTGAGGTCGTTGAGTAACAAAACTTATTTTTGTTTTATGAGTTTCATGTCAAAATGCTAATGAGGCACAATTCAATTGATTTTTTGTTTTTCTTGTTTGAATAATTTTTCTTTTATTTTTTTTTTTTTTTTTTTTTCTGCCGGATAATACCACGTTCTGCATAATTTGTTTAAAGAAAGCCTTGCCAAGCATGGCCTGGCATTCTTTTGGGAAACGTGATGATTGCAATCATAGGTTATCAGCTAAGTGAAGACATAAGACTTTTTTTCCTGCTGAAGAAAGCTTTCCTTGAGCTTTATTTTTGGTTAATAGAATAGAAAAAAGAATCGTCTTCTTATACATGAGCATTTATTGTAGATTTTTTTTATTATTTTGGAGATTGGAAATATTGATAGATACTATTGAAATGTATTCAAATCTTGTCGAACTTATTATAACCATGCGTTTTCGGGGATTAATATTATTATAAATAAAAAATAGTAGGATTTATTTTTACCAAAGGGAGAGCCTCTATTAACCCTGAAGTACCATTGTGGAAAAAAAATTACATAAATGCTGCTGTTGGTTTGTGGGACCACGACCACGATACTTTAAAAAATGTTCAACTCCAGTGGAGATAGTCTTCTATAATAAAGATAATTTTCTCTCTAGTCTTCGTTAGTAGAGATAATAATTCTCACTTATCTAAAATCAATATCAATAAAACGTCTGGATTTCCTGAGAAATTTTAATTTTTGTTAGAAATTTAAAAAATTCTCTCTCGACAAAATATCAAAATTATCCTAAGTTGCAAAAAATAAATAATTTTCCTCTGGTCTGAAATATTTTTAGCTTACCTTAGGATAGTCTGATAACATTACATAGACATAAGCTGATAGACATAATTAGATGATAGACATATCAGTATAATTATGAACTATCTACGTAATATTTTGTTCAAAACGTAAGAATTTCCTCAGAAACATTGATATTTTTAAATAATTTTATATAATTTTAATATAATATATTCGAAAACGATTTTTCAAAATTATCATTAGTTACATCAAATAAATTTTCCAAGGTTTGCACGATGTCATACCTATTCCCATAGAGATAGACCTATATCGATGATTCCAAATCAATTTCACATATTTTCAGCAATATCTTAAGTTCTGACAATATTCGGGATTTAACTTTTTCACCTGCACCATCATGATGTGCCAAAGGTTCTCGATGGGTCTAAAATTTCCAGGAAATTTCAAGGCAATTTCCAGGCCATTCCAATGTCAAAATACTCATTTCCGACAAAGAAATCTTTAATCCTCAAGGAAAACCAAAAAGATGTGACCATAAAATTGCTGAAATAGTTAGACTGGCTTATAAAAATGAGGAAAATAGTTATATTTACCAATTTCCCACAGTGTGGCATGGTGTATAGTCGTCTTGAAAAATAAGTTCTTCTAATATCGACAAGTGCTTCGCGATTGAAGGGAATAAGTTGTCCTCCAAAAGCACTTGTACTGTACTGCCTTCACCGTACCGTTTATTAAAGTCAGCTGTATAACACCGTGAAAAGAAAAACACCCACATATCATTTGGTTACCTCTCCCTGTCTAACTTACAGGCTAATACATTCATCACTGTAGCGTTCACCGGGTTTTCGCCCTACAAACGCCATTTCTTCGGATCCGAAGAGGTTGAATTTAGACTCTTCTGTGGCGACCACCTTTCTACAATCAACTATAGTCCAATTTTTGTGTTGTTTGGTCCATTTTAGATGATTTTGACTCATTTTTGTTGTCAATAGGGGCTTTCTGGCAGGCCGTGAAGCTTATAACTTTACCTCCTGAAATCTTCTTGGGACAGTTTTCATGTTGATTTCGTATCCACCACCTACAATAAACTCCTCCCTACTATCTTCTGTAGTAGAGTCTTGTAGAGACATATCCCGCAGAGATATGCTCTTCAGAAGTCGGTCTTCTCACGAAGAGGTTTTTCTGATAAAACCGGTTCTTTTGTAATTCTTAAAAAAATTACTTATGGATGACTTGTTGAACAATTTTTTTGTTTAATTTGTCAAAATTTTGGCCATTTTGGCCATTTTGGCACGATGTCCCCAAGGCTTAAGTTTTCCCGACGTAGTCCCAAACAGTCTTGACGTACCGTTATTTTTGGGCATACTTTCACTTTTTCATAGATTTTTTCATTCATATATAAAAAATAAGACAGTTTAATTTGCAATTTTTAAAATGTCCGGATTTCTGTGTTCGCTTCTATAGTATTTTATAAAACTGGTATTGAGAGGACCTACCAACAATCCAACAAGCAAGAAGAAGTTGCTTTTGATTGACTGGATTCATAAAAAGGAACTTTACCAAAGAACAGAAGAAAAAATATTGAAGATTGAAAATTGAAGATTGAAGATTGAAGATTGAAGATTAAAGATTAAAGATTGAAGATTGAATATTTAAGATGTAAGATTCAAGATTTAAGATTTAAGATTCAAGATTGAAGATTGAAAAATAATGATTGATGATTCATGATTGATGATTGATGATTGAAGATTGAAGAATGAAAACTAAAGATTGAAGTCTGAAGATTAGAGATAGAAGATAGAGGATAGAAGATAGAAGATATAAGATAGAAGATAGAATTAAGAAGTTAAAAAATAGACGATAGATAGAAAGTAGAAGATAGAAAATAAAATATTGAAGATTGAAGACGGAAGATTGAAGATAAAAGATAGAAGAAAGAATATAGACGGTTTTAGATTGAAGGTAAAATATTGAAGATTGAAGACTGAAGATTGAAGATTGAAGATTGAAGATTGGAGATTGGAAGATAGAAGGTAGAAGATAAAATATTGAAGATAGAAGATAGAAGACAATGAATAGAATATAGAAAATAGACGATAGAAGATAGAGGATAGAATATAGAAGATAGCAGACAGAAGATAGAAGATGAAAGATACAGGATAGAAGGTAGAAGATAAAAGATAGAGAGTATAAGATATAAGATAGAAGACAGAAGATAGAAGAACGAAGAAAGATTTAAGATGGAAGATTGAAGATTGAGTATTAAAGATTGAGAATAGAAGATAGAAAATACAAGATAGAAGATAGAAGACAGAAGATAGAAGATAGAAAATAGAAGATATAAGATAGAAGAGAGAAGATAGATGATATAACATAGAAAATAGAAGATGGAAGATGTCAGATAAAATATAGACGATTGAAGATGGAAGATTGAAGATAGAAGATTGAAAATAAAGGATGATTGATGATTGATGTTTGATGTTTGATGATTGATGATTGATGGTTGATGATTGATGGTTGATGATTGATGATTGATAATTGATGATTGATGATTGATGATTGATGATTGATGATTGATGATTGATGATTGATGATTGATGATTGATGATTGATGATTGATGATTGATGATTGATGATTGACGATTGATGATTAATGATTGATGATTGATGATTGATAATTGATGAATGATGATTGATGATTAATGATTGATGATTGATGATTGATGATTGATGATTGATGATTGATGATTGATGATTGATGATTGATGATTAATGATTGCTGATGGATGATTGATGATTGATGATTGATTATTGATGATTGATGATTGATGATTGATGAGTGATGATTGATGATTGATGACTGATGATTGATGATTGATGATTGATGATTCATGATTGATGATTGATGATTCATGATTGATGTTTGATGATTGATAATTGATGATTGATCATAGAAGATAAATATGGAAGGTGATAAACTAATTTGAACGGTCGATGTAGATATGGACTGCGAATTGGTTTGGCCTTAAAAGTTAAAATTTGAACATTTCGAGTTGTATCCCGCAATTAGATTACGATAGGTAATGTTAAGAATCTCAGCTAGTAATCATAATATTTTAAATGAAGAAATTTTAACTTGAAATAAGAATCTTTCAAAAGCTTAGACAACTCAGTCAAAATCGTTGGCACCAGCTCTTGGCCTCCCCCGTGTATTAAATGTAGACTTGCTTTAATTTCGCCAATATTTTTTGAGTTGAGCAACACTCTTAAAGCGGGTGTGACATGGTTTAAGAATAAATGTGTTGTTGTTGCTGTTGTTTTTGCTTGCCTTCAAATCAAATATAATAAATTGCGTTACAAAAAAGATTCCTTCGACAAAATTGTTGGCTCTGTAAGTTTTGCACTTATTTATTGCAGAACAGACAGTAAATTGAAGGCTGCTCCTACGCCGGCTGCACACAGAAACAACAGACACAAGTACGCACACACACATACACAACTTAACGCAGACAGACATGCACAGCAGCAACAGCAGCATTGTAGACAAATTCTTAAAATTGACAATCAACAGACAGTGTTGAAGCAGGCAAAAGAGAGAAAAAAAGAAGACTGCAAGGACGATTGTCGGACGTTCGAGGTGGTAGCGGCAAGGATGGCACGTAGGGGCAGCTTGAAATTGGGTTTGATTTAAATTGAGTTTGAAGAAGATATACATATATATTTATATCTAGATATATTTATATAACATTTTTTTCAACTTTACTAGACTGTAACTTTTGCAGAGATTTGGTGTGTGAGAGATTTCGAGACAATTTGTTGGCTCAACGTGCAACAAAAGAGGATGCAATGGAATGAATGGGTGGCATCAAAATGACTCCGCTGCTGTATGTGAGATGGTTTGACTCAACTGTTGTTAGCAATAAAAAAGTTAAGTAGATTTTTAAACTGTTGTTGTCAAGGCCAAATAAGTGCAAACAGTTGCAATTTTTAATACATTTTAAAAAAGCTTGATTGGTAACATGTACATAAAGCCCAAAAAATGGCTAAAAACCAACAATCATTGTTAAAAAAAAAAAACCCAAGAAAACTTTTACTCGATTTTAGTTGATAAACCGCTAAGAAAATAAAAACATTTTACTGCACAAAACCAAAGCCACTAAAAGCCGCTTAAGTGACCATCAAAAATAAATCCGGCCTACAGTTCATAAAACCGCAGCCTCGGTGCATTTTATTGACTACATCAGAAGATTTTAATCATGACAAAAGCTATAAAAAGTTTGGTTTTTTCTAGGGTGCTAAGCAGAGTGTTAACAAATGCCCACCTCGCCCATCTCCTCTTTTGCCATTGATCCCACTCAATGCTTATGCTGCGGAAATGCCTGTTCAAAGAACTAATGAAGCACAACGCTTTTTATTTGCAGCCGCTTTTAAACTTATTTTAAGCCATCAACTTATTTTGTTTGTCATAAACTTTTTTATTGCTCGTTTGCTGATCATGTTCTTTTCTTAGGCGTTTTTTATTTTTCATAGTCTTAAAATTGGTTATAAAACGATCATTTCGCTTGAATAAGTTTTCTTTCTTTTTTTTTTTTTTTGTTTTTTTTTGTTTCCCTTTAAATAGGTAAATGTCAAAATTTCAATTTAAATAGCTCTTTAGGTAGGGTTTTGAAAGGTATTTTATTTCCTATACTTATTTTTATAGAGCCCCCATCTCAATTGGAAGCGGTATCTTGCGGTGCTGAGCTTGTTCTCTCTTGCGGTTCGAGTTCAATCAAGTTATTAATGAACAACAAATATTTTGAGTCATAAACATGGCTCTTAATGAAAGTGTTAATAAATGTGTCACAGAGTTAATTCTAGATATTTAGGTTAAGTTGAAAAGAACTCAAATTCATTTAAAATTGTGAGAAAAGCTGTTCATAATTGAAGAGATAAACAGAAAGATTATAGAGAGATTATTCAATTTTACCGGTTTAAAAAAAAAATATAAATTTGAGTATTAAGCTGAGATATTACCAAAGAACTCAGAATTTACGCGTACCCAGGGAAAGTGATATCTCTCAATATTCAAAGTCAGACTGTATTGTAGCAAGGTAAACAGAATGCAGTTCGCTGTGTAGTGGACAAAGTCGTCACTATTTTGACATGATTTTGACATGGTAGCTTTACCCTTGTCATTGTTGTCATCCTTATTTTTTGCCTTGTCCCTTAACTTGTCCTCCTCCTTATTCTTATAATTTTTATACTCATAGTCCAAATTCTAGTTCTATGTTCAAGTTCTTGTAAAAATCTTAGACAGAAAATTTTTCCTAATTCCTGTCCCACTTCTTGTAACTTCTGATGAAAAAGTACCCGAAATTTATCAAACAAACCCGACTATATTGATAAAATCTCTTTTTTTCCGATTTGATTTTAATTTTGATATTGATTTTGATTTTGATTTTGATTTTGATTTTGATTTTGATTTTGATTTTGATTTTGATTTTGATTTTGATTTTGATTTTGATTTTGATTTTGATTTTGATTTTGATTTTGATTTTGATTTTGATTTTTATTTTGATTTTAATTTTGATTTTGAATTTGATTTCGATTTTGATCTTGATTTTGATTTTGATTTTGATTTGGATTTGGATTTGGATTTGGATTTTGATTTTGCTTTTGATTTTGATTTTGATTTTGATTTTTATTTTGAGTTTGGGATTAGTTTGATTTTGATTTTGATTTTGATTTTGGTTTTGATTTTGATTTTGATTTTATTTTGATTTTGATTTTGATTTTGAGTTTTAGTTTGAGTTTGAGTTAGATTTTGATTTTGATTTTTAGTTTGAGTTTGAGTTTGATTTTGATTTTGATTTTTATTTTGAGTTTGGGATTAGTTTGAGTTTGAGTTTGATTTTGATTTTGATTATGATTTTGAATTTGATTTTGATTTTGATTTTGATTTTGATTTCGATATTGATTTTGATTTTGATTTTGATTTTGATTTTGATTTTGATTTTGATTTTGATTTTGATTTTGATTTTGGTTTTGATTTTGATTTTAATTTTAATTTTAATTTTAATTTTGATTTTGATTTTGATTTTGATTTTGAGTTTGAGTTTGATTTTGATTTCGATTTCGATTTCGATTTCGATTTTGAGTTTGAGTTTGAATTTGATTTTGATTTTTATTTTGATTTTGATTTTTATTTTAATTTTGATTTTGATTTTGATTTTGATTTTGATTTTGATTTTGATTTTGATTTTGATTTTGATTTTAATTTTGATTTTGATTTTGATTTTGATTTTGATTTTGATTTTGATTTTGATTTTTATTTTGATTTTGATTTTGATTTTGATTTTGATTTTGATTTTGATTTTGATTTTGATTTTGATTTTGATTTTGATTTTGATTTTGATTTTGATTTTGATTTTGATTTTGATTTTGATTTTGATTTTGATTTTGATTTTGATTTTGATTTTGATTTTGATTTTGATTTTGATTTTGATTTTGATTTTGATTTTGATTTTGATTTTGATTTTGATTTTGATTTTGATTTTGATTTTGATTTTGATTTTGATTTTGATTTTGATTTTGATTTTGATTTTGATTTTGATTTTGATTTTGATTTTGATTTTGATTTTGATTTTGATTTTGATTTTGATTTTGATTTTGATTTTGATTTTGATTTTGATTTTGATTTTGATTTTGATTTTGATTTTGATTGTGATTGTGATTTTGACTTTGATTTTGATTGTAATTGTGATTTTGATTTTGATTGTGATTTTGATTTCGGTCTTGATTTTGATTTTGATTTTGATTTTGATTCTGATTCTGATTTTGTTTTTGACTTTGATTTTGATTTTGATTTTGAGTTTGAGTTTGAGTTTGAGTTTGAGTTTGAGTTTGAGTTTGAATTTGAATTTCAGTTTGACTTTGAGTTTGAGTTGAGTTTGAGTTTGAGTTTGATTTTGATTTTTATCTTTGATTTTGATTGTGATTTTGATTCGATTATGATTTAGATTTTAAGAGTGTAGCTTTTAATACTCCCGCCCGCCTTTTTAGCTTTCTTTATCAACCTTTGGCTTTAAGTATTTATCAAGTCGCTAGCCATTAAGTCTGTTGTGAAACCTGGCTGGCTTCCCAAACGTCACAAAATAATCTTCATGCCTTCAACAATTATTAACGTTGTATTTTTTTTTTAACTGTCTCACACCGAGAAATGCTCGCACATTTATTTACAAGCAAATTCCATTTACAATACCTCGATTTTATTTGTGATTTTTTTTCCATTGCTTAACCCCGGCTATAACTGCTGTCTGAATCCTTAACATTCCCTCCACCCTTCGCGCCGCCCCCGCCAAACTGTCACTGTGTTGCAGGCGACAATTTCAATGTTCGCTGATTTGTTTCGCATAAATTATTGACACAAGTTTTTGCTTTGTTTTGGTTTCTACTGCGTAGTGACAGCGAAGGTGTTACGTCTGCGAACTCAGGCTCTAGCAAGGCTTTATCGAGCTTCGTCGCTTCAGCATCCTTGTTCTAGCCACGTTCATGCCTTAATTTATGTTTGTACATAGCCTTCATAAAAACGAAGACAATCAATGTATATTGCATGTTTTCGCATTTGTTGTTTTGTTTTTTTGTTTCTTTTTTTTTCGAAGTTTTCTTGTTCCATTCTTGTTTTGTTCGTGTTTTGTTTTATTGTAGTTAACGCGTGTTCAATCTAGCTCGCAGTGTATTGTCCAAACAATCTATGACTATCTTGTCTGTCTGTTCACAGTGTTTTTTCATGTCTTTGTCGTTTTATGCGATTTACACATTTCTGTTTCTTTCAATTTGAGTTGTTTTTTTTTCTCTCTTTCTTGGTCTAGGTGTGGGCAGCCCAAGAACAAACAAAGTATTTTTGTGGACCCTTCCTGTTTGCCTGGCTCATATCTTAGGGCATGCGAAGAAGGTAAACTTCTTTCAAAGTGTAGACATACGTCTAGACCCTGGAGACATGAGAACGCATGCATGAATGACGACATGTAGCGAAGTCGCATGGATTTCTTGGCACATTTGTTGGCAATTTGCACACGAAACCTGAAGAATTTCGGTTTTGTGTTTTGTCAAGAAGGTGCTCGTTTATTAATTTTACGATATTAAGTGTTATTTACACATAGTTTTGGGAAAAAGTGCAAACAAATTAAAATTTGCTTTAACAAAAGCAACAAAACCACTTTGCCTCTTACGAGATGGATAGAACACGCTTAAAAGTATGCAGCATTTTAGCTCTATTGCTAGTAACAGCTACATTTAGCTGCCGTTCCTATTATATGTCAAAAGTTTATTTCAGTTATCAAGCTGGCAACACTTGAATTTCCCGGCAAAACACTTTAAAACAAGAGACCAGAATAAAAGCTTTGTCAATTTAACAGACTGACAAATAGCAGGTGAACACAACAAAGCAGACAGTCAAGAGGCAGATTCATTCCGGCATGCCAATTGCGTGCGTCCTTCGTGTGTGGTGGGGTGACCTTAGAGGCCAATAAAAGTTGTTTGCCAAATTGCTGAACTGCGTCCCAGAGATGCTTGAATAAATGGTCAAAAGTCGAGCTGACTAATGAGTGTGCTTCAAGCGAGGTAGCCGTAACGCACATTTGGCCCAAGTGGTCTCTTTATGGAAATGGGCAGCAAGATTCTTTTTCGCATTTCATTTAACTAATGGTTCCAACAGAAACTTGTCTGATTTTCAAGTTTCACACGGAAATTAGAAGCTCTTTAAACAACTATGACACAGGTTTTATGGAAGCTAAATTCTCGACTTAAGTTAAATCTTTTACTTATATCGACACAACGAGATTTTAAAAAAATAATAAATAAAAAAAAGATAGACATTTTTAAGGCATATGTTCCATCCAGGCAATGTGACCTTTGCAAGAGTCAATCTTCCACTGGTTGCTCTGTCACCAGTACTACTGACATATTATACCCCTCACAGCGCATTCTTCTGTTGACATTTTGTATGAGCGTATGTTCGAGAAAGTACCAGTCACCGAACTAGTAAATGAGTATATCCAACGGGACCAATTGGGTACGTTTGCCGTAGTTAATCACTAGTACTAGTATTTTTTTATTTTATATTCGAAATATCTTCTATTCATTATGGTTTTATTATTCACTTCACTTATAATTTTATTATTCACGTTTTTTTCTTTTAATTTTCACGTTCCAAATAAAAATTTCATTGAATCAGGCAATAGAGAAATTACGCACATGGCGTGCCAACATTACGCACGCTTTTAGAAAGTCTCAAGCAAGCATCACTGAATCGTTTCTCTGTCGCATAACCAGCTCTGGGCAGAGAGCGCTCTGGTAGCACTGAGAGTATGAATTGAGAGCAAAGGCTTATGTAGCAACACAAAATGCAACAACAAATCAAAGACAAAAACAAACATAGAAACAACACAGAAGCTTTAAATGTAGTAGTGCCCATAGCCGGTCATAACGAATCAGCACGTTCGTAGAAAATCCGAATGTATACCCTTCGTTGATAATGTCAACCGTTCGTTTCCACAGCCGTTTTTTATAGATATGTTGTCTCTACCCAGTAAAAAAGTGGATCATCCTATGAGCGATCCTCGAGTGCTCCCTGAGGAGCAGTGGATTGCTCAATATTGATCCAAGCTGAGTGCATTTTGTGCTCTCTTTTAACATTGCATGTCCTAGGAAGGCGAGCGCTCCATATAACATCCCAGAGGAGCAGATAAGGAGCGATCTATATATGATCCATTGCGATGTGCAATGGACCGCTCCCTATAACATCCCAAAGGAGCGGATAAGGAGCGATCAATGTATGATCCATTGCGATGTGCAATGAAGCGCTCCATATAACATCCCAAAGGAGCGGATAAGGAGCAATCAATGTGTGATCCATTGTCTAATGTAATGGAGCACTCAATTCCTGAACCATGGCGATATGTAGTGGAGTATTTCTTTGAAAAATTGATCTATATATTTAATTTTGCCATTTATTAACTTAAATCTTACTAAGAAAAATATAAAATAATATAATAATAAAAATAAGTTAATTTTTATTTTAAGATATATATAAATATTAATAATTTCTAAATTTTTAAAAGATAAAGATCAAATTGAATCAATAAATTATATAAAAACTTAATAAATTTATTTTTTTGTCTTAATTCTATATGTTTGCCGATAACAAGAAGGAAAGTTCGCCTTCCCAAAGGCGTTTTTGATGGCCTTCTCATATCCTGAAGATTTTTGAAATTTCCCTTTAATGCTTCTGGAATGTAATTATTAGAAGTTGAGAAATAATTTAAATTATATTACTAAAATTACCAAACAAAAAAAAGTTGGATTTGCAATCTTGGAGCGGCTCTCTCCGACACTTTCACTTATCTCTTCTGCAATATCACAAATTTAATTTTTTTCAACCGTGTCACTGACTGAATTTTCTAATAAAGTTTCTACACTTATTTTTCTATTTAATTTTTTATAAGGCATCTTGTTTTTAATTCATATATATATATGTATTTGTTTTTTGCACAAGCTTATAATTTTTAAGATAACTTTTTTAAATCACGTTTAATCGCTACCACTGTCAAAATAATATTAGTTGGCACGCGTCTTCGCATATTTTTTTTGTTTTTTTTTTTTTTTTTGTAATTTTGCATTCCAAATATTTTCTGCCCAAATTAACCGTTACAATTGCTTTTGCGTTTACCATTTTTTTCGTCAATTAGTGCTTTTATAATACACTGTTTGCTCACATTTTGATCGTAATAGATCAATAAAGGAGCTTTTGAAATGTTTTTTTAAAACGTAAAGTGAGAGGATTTTTCTAAAATATTCGTCTCTCACTTAGTTTTCTTATTTTTGCATTCATTGCTCGCCTATTGCTCCAAGAAAACAGTAAGGGAGCTCTAGCGCAAAGTGCTCGTTTTTTGCTCCCATAAAACAACAAGATAGCGCTCCCTTGTTGATACTCATGGGAGCGATCCAATATTTGTTTACTGGGTAGCGCAACAGAGTGGTGACAAAAAGGCAATTTGTTCCGAATTTTCTCCAGGGATTGTCTAAACACTAATGGACTTATCACCTACTTTGTAACTTTTTCCACTGCAACCAGAATTAATCAGGCTTGCTCTATAAATCTTGGTGTATTACCCGCTATCTTCGGTAACCCTTATAATGACAGCAGTTATGTATTCAAAGTATTGTAAATATAAAAAGTAAGGTAGGACTATGTCCTGAAAGGAGACACTATGGAGGCTGAAGGAGACGTTAAACCGACTGCTCCTCCTCTTCTTAATCATTCATGAAGCTCATATAGAAGTCATTGACATAAACCGCCATTCTGACGGCTTGCCTACATATAACAAAATAAAGTGTAATAACGTCTATAATGGGGGGATAAGAAAATTTTGAAGTGAAACTTCTTGTTTTACAGGATTAAGCGTAACAAAAATTAGTTAAAAATGGCTAAAAGTAGAGATACATACCAACACAATTAGGATGAAACTTGGCATGTAGATTAATAGGTATCTTATCAAGATTTAATCAAAAGATTACAGTGACACGCCTACTTATACCAACAAGAGTGTTATATATGGTAACCTATCCGAATTTTCAAATTAGATAATCAAACTTAAGCCAAAATGAAAATTAAAAAAATCAGGACGATGAAACTTGTAGTCCGAGTATATTACATTGAAAAATAAATATAAAATAAAAAAAAAAACTGTCCATTTCAGCCTTTGGAAGAACTTTGACCGAGCTATTTATAATCAAATTGTATTGTGCGTGTTATTAAATGTTTCAACACAATTGATCGAGAACGGGACCTACTAGTTTTATGCTGACTCTAAACGGCGAATGAGCATGTTCTCAAGAAGCTTTACATGACATTATTTACTCCCTGCGGTTTGCCATTGTCTGCAAATAGGTGACGACCGATCAGAAAAATACAATTCGATTGTACGCACTTTAACGCACTCATCCACGGAGACCATAATGAAAGTGGTCAAAAATTATAGTGACACGCCCACTTACAAAAGAAAATGGCAAGGAAAATAAAAACTTATAATTATTTGAAAATGAAAATGAAATTGAAAACGAAAATAAAAATAAAAATGAGAAAATGAAAATAAAAATGAGAAAATGAAAATAGAAATAAGAAAATAAATCAAAATCAAAATCAAACTCAAACTCAAACTTAACCTCAAACTTAAACTCAAACTCAAACTCAAACTTCAAAATCAAAATCAAAATCAAAATCAAAATCACAATCAAAATCAAAATCAAAATCAAAATCAAAATCAAAATCAAAATCAAAAACAATATCAAAATCAAAATCAAAATCAAAATCAAAATCAAAATCAAAATCAAAATCAAACTCAAAATCAAAATCAAAATCAAAATCAAAATCAAAATCAAAATCAAAATCAAAATCAAAATCAAAATCAAAATCAAAATCAAAATCAAAATCAAAATCAAAATCAAAATCAAACTCAAACTCAAACTCACACTTAAACTCAACTCAAACTCAAACTCAAACTCAAACTCAAACTCAAAATCAAAATCAAAATCAAAATCAAACTCAAACTTAAAATCAAAATCAAAATCAAAATCAAAATTAAAATCGAAATCGAAATCAAAATCAAAACCAAAATCAAAATCAAAATCAAAATCAAAATCAAAATCAAAATCAAAATGAAAATCAAAATCAAAATCAAAATCAAAATCAAAATCAAAATCAAAATCAAAATCAAAATCAAACTCAAACTCAAACTTAAAATCAAAATCAAAATCAAAATCAAAATGCAAATCAAAATCAAAATCAAAATTAAAATCAAAATCAAAATCAAAATCAAAATCAAAATCAAAATCAAAATCAAAATCAAAATCAAAATCAAAATCAAAATCAAAATCAAAATCAAAATCAAAATCAAAATCAAAATCAAAATCAAACTCAAACTCAAACTCAAACTTCAAATCAAAATCAAAATCAAAATCAAAATCGAAATCGAAATCGAAATCGAAATCACAATGAAAATCAAAATCAAAATCACAATCACAATCAAAATCAAAGTCAAAATCACAATCACAATCAAAATCAAAATCAAAATCAAAATCAAAATCAAAATCAAAATCAAAATCAAAATCAAAATCAAAATCAAAATTAAAATCAAAATCATAATCAAACTCAAACTCAAACTCAAACTCAAACTCAAACTCAAACTCAAACTCAACTCAAACTCAAACTCAAACTCAAACTCAAACTCAAAATCAAAATCAAAATCAAAAACAAAATCTGGAATTCTGAAAATCCCCAAGCGATTGTAAAGAAGACTTTACATCCGCAAAAAATTCATGTCTGGTGTACATTATGGTCTTGTGGTGCCATTGTTCCGAATTTTTTTGATAACGATCAGGGAGTTACAGTCCGTTACAGTCAATTCTGAGCGCTATGGCCGTATATTAACCGTTTTTTTTTTTACTGCAATTGCAGATATGGATCTGGACGATATGTAGTTTCAACAAGATGGACCACCAGCCATACAACAGCATCAATTAGGGGTTTGTTGCAACAGAAATTTCAGGATGACTTCTTTCGAGATTTTGCGATGTCGATTGGCCTTCGAGATCGTGCGATTTGACGCCTCTGGACTTTATTATAGTAGGGCTACACAAAAGATCTTGTTTACGTGAATAAATCTCAAACTCTTGAGCAATTACAAAATAACATTCGTAAAGTCATGGCCGAGCTAGTGTCCAGGTTGTGCACAAAAATCATCAAAACTTGCCTAAAAAGGATTGATCCCTCCAAAAACTCCCGGTAGAGTCGAAATGGCAAAGTCCAAGCAGTATAACGAAATATAAATTTTATTTTTAGTGTTTTTTTTTACATTTACTTTCCTAAAATGGATAACTTTATTAGATATGTGAAATTTTGTCAAAATCAGACAAAGCAAAAAGGCGTGTTCATGAAGGTTTAATGGTCTTAAAAAATTTTATATATATAAGTATATTATCTTGTACTTTAGATCAAAGCAGTACAAAACTGACTAATTGATTGTTTCAAACAAAGTTTGAGATCCTTGTATCCAAAGACCTGAAATCTTGGCTCTAAAATCTTTTCTTTGGTCAGTCAGATTCTGTTTAAGGGGTATCGTACCAGATACCTACTAAAATTAAAAACCACGTACTTCGAAATTTTTTCCGGCCATCATCTTTTGAGACATAATTTTTGAGGTCATAAGAGACCATTTTAAAAAACAAAAAACACTATTTCTTTTTCGAATATTCTAGAGTGGCCTAATCCCTTAAGGGCTCTTAAATATTTAAGAACCCAGAATCTTTATAATCAGCTAAGCTTTCTTCATGATTTAGAAACGTTTCCAATCCAACTTTTTTTGATAAAAAATTTTTCCAAAGTAGACTTAATACTCGATGATCACCTTGCTCCCAACTCTCCTAACTCGACAGTTTTTCTCACTTTAGTAAAAAGAAGCTTACCTATGTTTGCTTAAAAATAATAATTGTCTTAAAATCCTTCTTAATTGTCTTTTATCAAAAATCTAAACATCTAAAGAGCTACTGGTTAACGTACTTCTAGAAGGTAGATACAAAAGCAGCTTCCTGAGATATTTTTTTTATTCAATTTTTAGTTCTTAAGAACATGCTTAAGACGAAGTCGCCTAGTTGAGAGTTGCATTTATTTATTGGTATCCATGGTTTTGCTTGAATTTTGAGTCCTTAAGATAAATAAATCTTCTTCAACAAGCTGCGCATGCGCAATCACAACCAGAAAAAAGCAACAAAAACCTACAGATAAACATTACAAGTAATAACAACAACAACAATAACAAACAAAAACAAACAACAACAATAATAAACAACAATAACACCAACAACAACTTGAACGCATTACGTGTCTCCTTACGTAAGCAGCTCGTTGCTCTGAGTCAACCCGGGCAAGATCAAGCAGGCCAAGTCGTAAGTTAATCGAACGGAAATGCGGGATACTAGCAAATAATCGATCAATTGATGTTGTTGTTATTGTTTGTATTGAACACACTGTGTTCAACAAATGTTTGCTGTAAGGCTAAGCATGCGCATTCAGCGCTACGCACGCAATCCTGTACTGCCAGCCTTGGTGCCTTATAAATGTTGCTGCATATTTTAAGCCATGTTAACAGCATTCAACACAGTTTTTGCTAAAATTTGTTGTATTTATTTATGGACTTTTGTTTACTTGGTTTTCTGGTGTGGGTGTTTTAAATTTTTTTCAATTTGGCAAAAGAGTTTTTCAATTTTGTTAAACTTTATGAACTTTAAGCAATGAACTTTGGCGCTGAGCGGCAGCAAATGATCTACAACTTTTGTGTTTTTTTTTTCTAGACTCTTGCCATGCTGTATAAATCAATAGTTTTGTTATATTTGGGGTTTATTTTCGTTGTGAAAACATTTTCTCACAGCCCTCTGCTTTACTACACACAACAACAAACAATCATCACGATCATCGTTGGCTTGCGATCTTGGCAGATCATGCTGGAAGTCTCTGAAAAAACAGCAGGCCAGCAACAGGTTGTCTGATGCAATTCAAGCTATTCAATAAATTCATTTAATGATGTTCAATTTCTTTGTGCATCTTCTGTTGTTGCTTCAAAACTTTCTGCTGCACGCTTCGGCTCAGCGATCTTCATCGCTACCCACATTCAACTGGCAGTTTATGAAGCTTTGAGCTTAGGAAGTTTTGAATTTTTTTTTTCTCTTTGTTTTTGTTTGATTTGCTCTCACTGTGCCATTTCGTGATGCTTTTGACCATTTTGCTTATTTCAGCTCATCACTGATCTTGCTGCTATAGCGTGCATCATTTTATTTCACTGATCTTGAATTTTGTTTTCTTTTTTTTTTTGTTTTCTTGCATTGTTGTTGTGCCGTGTTTGTCATGCTTACTGATTGTTTAACCAGTTTTTCTTTTATTTTATTTTTTATTCATTTATGCACGATCACTTGCGTCTCGCTGTTGGCTATAGCTTAAGGGGGGTCCTTTTTTTTTTTGATAAGCTGACTCCTACTGTTTAATTAACGCTTAAATATGTAGTTAAGCTAAGTTTAATTAAGGTACCTAGTTTGCATAATGATGTCGTTACAATTAAAATTTATGTGGGTAAACTTGTGAATGAATATATTCTGATCGCCACAAGCGTTAATGTTGCTTATAAATAAAGTTTTATTCTGTTCTATTCTAGACAAATCTAGGTCAAATTCTATTAACTTAAATAATGTTATTTATAAACATTTATGCTCTTTAGCTTTGATGTTTATCAATTTGAAATTCATTCATTGTTGATTGATTGAAGAAATATACTTGAACACAATTCACACGATCATCAAAATTCATTTGCCACATTGGCACTCTTCTAAGATACAATCAAAAGATTTGAGTAATTTGTGGAAAAATTAATGAATCACTTGAGCAAAGCAGGCAACAGGAAGAAAAAGTGAGCCATTCCAAAAAAAATAATCAAGCTCTGCACACCAGCGATCGTGTCAAAGACGTTAAGAAAGAACCTAAAATGTGCATTTCTCTTGATTACACTGTTGCACCCTGCAACTAAATCTTGCTTATAAGAGCACAAACTGACTGACAGGGCAAGCAACAGCGTTTATTTTTATTAATGATGCTCTTTGTTGGATTTTTTTTTTGTCCTGATTTTGCGTGGTAACGCATCATAACTCATTTTGATCGTAAAACAGCGATCCTTCATTTAAGCCAACAGCCGGTATGCGGCATATTTAGTTTTTTTCAGTTACTTTCAGAACTTATTATTATTGAAATTTCGTGGCAAGTTGCAGCAAACTCACAGGCAGTCCAAGAAAATAAAAAAAAGGGATCCTCACCGATCTTGTCTGCCGCTCCACGCATTCATTTACGGCATCCCTTTGACGCATGTAGACGTGGGTTGCTTTGCAACATTCATTTTTTTTTTTTAATGAATGTTCGAAAATTTGCAAAATCTTCTCAAACCGGAGATTAAAAACTTCTTGACACTAAATTTACGCTCAAGTCGAAAAGTTTAAAAAGTAATTAATTTTTTTTTTTATCTTTCTGCTATTCCTTGTCTGTGCCATTGCCTTCTGAGAAATCGATCGCACTGCTAATATGTGCTTCGCTTTAAATTTAACGATCTTGTTGTTTTGTATTTATGTATATTTGTATGTTTGTTATATGATTTGCATTTGTATATTTTTGATTTATTTATAAAATTTCCTATAAACCCCTCTTGTGAATTTCATATTAGTTGCTTGTTCTCCATAGGTTCGAGCATGATCGAAGATATTGCTGTTGAGGCACGATCGGACGCCGTGCCTCTTTTAATTGTGAAATCTTCTTGAGTGCTAATTTATTTTAAAATTTTATGATTTTCTAGGGAACTTTTCATTTAAGTTGGTCTGCCAACAACAGATGTTGTGGTTTGTTTGTTAGTCATAGTCGCGATATGAAGGTCTTGCATATTAAATAGATGTACTTTCTTTTTTTTTTGATTTGCTGTCAAAAAGTTGACGTCGATCGTTAACTGATCGACGCTTTAAGAATCTATAATAAAATAGTTATATAGCGCTAAACGCACTATAAGAGATACTCTTTGAGATTATTTCGTAATTTGGGCCTATTCTGCATAATCTTTTATGAACAAATTCTGTTATTCTGTTATGATTTTCCATACAAATTATTTTAATCCTGTTACGATGTTGTAAAAAAATCTGTTACGAGCTTAAAATTCCTATTCTTCTTAATAAAATCTGTTAAGAAGTCTGTTAAAATTCATAACGTATTTACGAACTTAAAAAAAAAAATCTATTCCAAGTTCTATAATTGGTGTTCTATGTGACCAAATCTGTTATGAATTCTGTTAAAAACGATAACAGAATAACAGATACAATTTTCTGTTTGTTATAGTGACAAATTTTTATAAAGTGCACATTTTGATCTGAAAAATGCATGTTTATTAACAGATTTCTTTAAGAATGGCACGTAAAAGGAGGCAAATGTTAAAGTACATAATTAATTAATATATGTGTGTGTTTTAGAGATAAGTTTTATAAAGAAGAAACCATGGGACCACTTTGCTGGAGTTAAGGTGATCCTATGCAGAGAGTTAATTATGTAAATTTTAATATTTTAATAGAAATCTACAAATTATAACCTATTAAATATGTTTAATAACAATACATAATTTTATATTTAAATAAATGGTTTATGGTTTATACCTTTCACGGTATAAATATACAGTATACCGTGTATACAGTACAAAAGTGAAACTTCTTCTTTGTATACACTCTTTCTCTTCTAGAATAAGAACCATTTTAGTGTAAAGGCTCGATTATGCAATCGTTAAGCTATGCAAAGTAGCGTGGCGTAAAGTTCTATCTGGAATAGAACCCATTGCTGCGCTAGGTTACGTTACGATATCACTAACCACTTACACGTATTTTTCATTAGATAGAACTCTACGCCACGTTACGTTGCTTTGCTTTACGATGGCATAATCGAACCTTAAGGGCAAAGAGAGAGCTTTTTAAGCAAAAGAAATACAATAAAAAGTTTTTATAAAAAAAATATTCTGTTTATTTAATATTCATTGGTATGGACCTATGGCCGAAAAGCAATTAATTCGATAAACCATTTGCGTCGTATTTAGATATAGATGTGAACAAACCAGTTGAGAACTATACGTTTTTAAGAAGCAGTCAATGCAAATGTTTGGAAAGCAGTAGGCAGGCTGGTCGCAGCAAAATACATTGCAAGCGAAACAATTGTATGTTTGTGTGTGTAATTTTCTTGTCGTTTAATTTATTTCGTTTGCAACATTCTGTGGCAGCCCAGCAGGAAACCGAGTGCTTCATTAGCGCATTTGAAGCGCTCCTAAAAAGCAGTAGAGCGCTTTGTTCTCCTTGTGGATAGAGCTTTTTGATAGAGCTCTCATTATAGTAAATAACAAAACGTAGCGAGAACTGAGCACTTGGACTAAAAACAAAGCGACAAAATTTAATTTTTTGTTACATGCGGGGATTGAACTCGGACTGCTGGCATTACAGTCAAATATCTTAACGCTCTGATATTTCCTTGCTTGATTACTTGTGAACAAAATGTATATAAAAATATGAGCTCTACAACTCTGAACTCTGAAAAGCGCATCCTCAAGCGCATCAAAAATGCGCATAAGATACGCTATTTCAAAGAGCTCTTTTTATTTTCCCGCTGGGTGTGAATCCGAAAGGAGAACGGAAAAATGTGAGAAAACTCAGAGCGTAGCTTTATAGAAAGTTTGAGAGCGAGAGTATGATAGTGAGAAAATCAAGTGTTGCATATTAAGAGAATAATTTCTAAAAAAGCGATTTTTTTATTTTATTTTACATAACTACAATGAGCGATGTTTTTTTTTTTTGCCAATGGAACTTCAGGTGCATTTATAAAATTTTTTTTCAAAAAATTTTTTTGGCATATTAATAAGGAGTTTCACAGAACAATGTCACAACAATAAATCTACCTCAGCGGTACACTTGATCTTAACTTTAATTTTTATTTGTGCCTTAAAAACTAAAAATCAAAAATTACCGGTTATTTTGTACTCAAAAACTCTGGGACAAATTTTACTTTTTATTTTTGCTTTAAAAAAACTAAGCCTTATAAATACTTTTTTGTTCAAAACTTTAAATGCGAAAAGATAACTAAAACTTTTTGCACGCTCAAACCGGTCTCTGCGTTAAATGCAAAGCATTGAAGATTAGTTATAAAATGCCCCTTATATGAAATCACTGAGCAAGCAACATTGATTCGAGAGCAATGAAGATTCTCGCAATGATGCAGGCTCTCACTAGGATTGCCATGTACCACTTTTTTTTAAGAAAACAACTTAATATATTTTTAATTCAACTGTATGTACGTATTGAAATTACTTATATCAGACATATTATACTTACTATTATTAATAATATTTCGATATAAAATTATATAACTACAATATGTATAAAATAGTTATCTATTGAAAGAACTTTTCATTCCAACTTTTCTTGCTCACAGTGTCAAGTTGGCGTCATAGGCGACAGCATATGACGCCAATATCATGAACTTGGGTATCTGTATAATTTTATATCGCAATATTATGCGCTGAGCTCTCCTTGGACTATACCATGAAAGCAAAGGGAGAAAATTGTATTCTTTGTCACATGCGAGGGTTAAATTCGGACCGCTGGCATTATTGTCAAATATCTTACCGCTCTGCTATTTCATTGCTTGATTACTTGTGAACAAAATCTATATAAAAAATGAGCTCCACAACTTTGAACTTTGAAAAGCGCATCCTCAAAGTATAACAAAAATGCGCTATTTCTAGGAGTGCTTTTTATTTTCCCGCTGGGCATCTACAGCAAAAGTAGTTTGATTAATTGGTATGTAGAGTATATTTCTATATGAAGAGTTTAGCTCGATAGATAGTGCTTTATCTTTGTAATCTTGAGTTCGCAGGTTCGATCCTCAGCGGTGGCAAGGAAATTTTTTCAGTCTTTTATACAATATATATCTCTCTCATTCTCTCTACTATAAAACATATCTTTCTTCTCCATCGTGTAACGAAATGAAGTAAAGTTACCTTGAAATTTCACTCCTCAATATTCTCGTTCAAATTTCGAAGAGCCGCCTAAGAAGTTTCACTTTAAAAAATCTGAATTATCCATCTCTAGTTGCAGAAGAAAGACATTGGCCAAGAATTGAAAGCAATTTTTCGAGTTTGTAGGCTAATTGCGGCAAATTGGTTGAGAAGAAAGGGGGAAAAACTAACGGTACGCTTGTTGTACCGTCAACTTTTTTGTTTCAAAAGAGAACGTCAAACAAATTGCTTTCAACTCTTGACCATCGTAAAAGGGGTAAAAGCAACAAGTGAATTAAATTAAAAAATAGCAAATCAAAATAGCCGGTAAGTCCCGGCTTATACACGTCAAAAGTTGACGGTCAAATTGTTGATGAGAGGTAAATATATGTATACTAACAAAAAAAAATTATAACGGTTGTTAATCATTACAAAACTTTTTAATTTTTTTATTTTGGTAAAAGGTAAATTTTCTCCAAAAGTGGTACATTTTTTCCAAATAATGGAAAATTTCAGTTCGTCTCTCTGGCAACACTGTTCGATACTAGTTGACATATCTCACACACGAGTGCAGTTTCTCCGTAAAATAATTTTGACTACTCCCAGTCGGAAACATCGTAAGGTGCTTACTACATAATTCATGTTTTCCTTTAGCTTATGGTGGTGAAAACGGGATCAAGCGAAAGAAGGTATGTTGTTTGTTGCATTTAGAGCACCTTACATCCTTGCTTACGATTGCAACTACAAAAGGAATGCACGGTTAACCCGATCATGTCTTCGTGTGACTATTTTCATATGTACTTTATTTCGTAAAGTAAGAGACATGTAGGAGCATGATAATATAATGGTATTTTATTAACGTTACGAAAATATGAAATATAGCAAAAATTAAAACGAGAAAAACGATTAAAGAACAATCGTATCGGCAGTGTAGTAACATTTGTGGAGTAATAAATTGATAAAATACATTTTTTTTGCAAATATATTCATTTTTCCCATCTCGTTCTGGTTTTTAATTTCTCATTTTCAACGTCAAAACGTAACTGGCATATAAAAAACCAATAAAAACATGAAAGAAAGTGAAAAGAGAGCAAAAAAATAAGTACGATCCGCGGCCTTACTGTCTTCACCTTCTTTTGTAAGTGAAAACGTAAACAGTGCTTACAATTTCCATTGCGAAGAAGGTTTAAATGGATTATATACACGTCGTATATCAATTCAGTACAGGTACCTTACGTTTTCATGCATACATCCTACTTTTTAAATAAATTGAATTAGAATGGAAACACAAACAATTCCAATCGTCAAGAGTACATACCCTCCACTTTAATTTAGTAAAGGAAAACGTAAGTACGTATGATGCTTTTTATACTTTACAGAAGGAAGCTTACTAGAGGCGGTCATGCATACTTGTAAAAGTAATGGGGATTCGGAAGGAACGTTTACATGCGGACGAAAAATGAGTAGGCTACAAAGCATTATAGAAAGATGGTTTTTCCCACTGGTCTTATAAACTCTCTGGCAGCACATGCTTCAACGTTAACGATTGCTTATATTCGTTTTCTGTTTTTTTCCGTTTTCTTTTTTGATCTATTTCGAAGAATGTAATACATCTTGTAATACTCCGATTCCAATTCCGACTCTGACTCTGACTTCGGTTCTAGTAAACTCACCTCCATAACATGCCTAGTTTCTATGCTCATCGCCTTGTTCCACTGTGCTCACGAAATTGTGTTTATTTGAAACGAAAGCACTTGATTGTACTCAAACCACTTGATTGACTCATTTTGGTGTCATTTCTTAAGAAATAATTTGCATACGCAATGCTATCAACTTTTACTGTTATTTAATATTTTTATTTTATGATCATCTCGTCTGATTTGTCTGCAAAGCGAAATTTTAACTTTTGCCAATTCTCGAGCTTATTTCAATTGGGTACGAAATTTAAATACTTCGGAGAATGAATAAAAATAATTTGATTGATTTTTGCCGAAATGATGCTGTTGCCAATAGTCATAAAATAAAAATCTAAAGCAATAAAAAAATATCACAAAAAAAAACAAAAAAAAAAAAAACAAAAAAACACAAACAAACGGAGATAAAATTTAGACAGCTCAATTTTATGACATTTATTAATGTTGAATTTATGTATGAATGTATGATTGTACAATGTACATGTAGCAGTGAGCAGAGATATAGAGAGATATGGAGAGGGGGCAACAGAAGAAATCAATTAAAAATTCATTTAAAATTAAGCTGGTGTACATTACAGCCGAGGTGGAGGGTGCATAAATAAATGAGCCGCTTTTTAAGCCACCCATTCTGGCAGGGTGACTGCCCCAGCAGCACTTCAAGTTTGTGGATTTATTTGCAATATTAACGCGAATTTTTATTTGCTTAACGCTTAAAACTCGTTAATTTTGAGCTGTATGCTTCAAGAGAAAAACCAAAATAAACAGGGAGCGAATAAAAAAACATTTAATTGCAGTGCACCCTGCAAGCATACAAAGTGCAAGGGTTCAAAGTCACAGACACTTTGGCTTAAAACCAACAGCAAAAATAACAACAATAACAACAACAACAACAACACCAAATGGCACACGAATGACCAACCGCTGCAGTATGTTTGCCATTTCCGTTTCCGGTTGTGAGTGCAGTTTATTAAAATTCGACTTTAAGCTGGCAGTTCTTTGAGTTGCGCCAACGATACGTGTCTGCATGTGTGTGTGTGTGAGTATGACTGCGTGTATGCATGAGTATATGTGTATATGTGCGAGTATTATTTTGACTTTAAGCACTACTGCTGCATATCAAGTTGTGTGCTGCTGCCAGACAAACGCTATTTATTCTGAGGGATTCTCTGTCTTGCTACACGTTTTTCTTTATTTTTTTTTTTACTCTGACATTGACGGGTGGTCAACCCTGGTCAATTTTATTTTATTTATTTTATTTATTTTATTTATTTTATTTATTTTATTTATTTTATTTATTTTATTTATTTTATTTATTTTATTTATTTTATTTATTTTATTTATTTTATTTATTTTATTTATTTTATTTATTTTATTTATTTTATTTATTTCATTTATTTTATTTATTTTATTTATTTTATTTATTTTATTTATTTTATTTATTTTATTTATTTTATTTATTTTATTTATTTTATTTATTTTATTTATTTTATTTATTTTATTTATTTTATTTATTTTATTTATTTTATTTATTTTATTTATTTTATTTATTTTATTTATTTTATTTATTTTATTTATTTTATTTATTTTATTTATTTTATTTATTTTATTTATTTTATTTATTTTATTTATTTTATTTATTTTATTTATTTTATTTATTTTATTTATTTTATTTATTTTATTTATTTTATTTATTTTATTTATTTTATTTATTTTATTTATTTTATTTATTTTATTTATTTTAGTTATTTTATTTATTTTATTTATTTTATTTATTTTATTTATTTTATTTATTTTATTTATTTTATTTATTTTATTTATTTTATTTATTTTATTTATTTTATTTATTTTATTTATTTTATTTATTTTATTTATTTTATTTATTTTATTTATTTTATTTATTTTATTTATTTTATTTATTTTATTTATTTTATTTATTTTATTTATTTTATTTATTTTATTTATTTTATTTATTTTATTTATTTTATTTATTTTATTTATTTTATTTATTTTATTTATTTTATTTATTTTATTTATTTTATTTATTTTATTTATTTTATTTATTTTATTTATTTTATTTATTTTATTTATTTTATTTATTTTATTTATTTTATTTATTTTATTTATTTTATTTATTTTATTTATTTTATTTATTTTATTTATTTTATTTATTTTATTTATTTTATTTATTTTATTTATTTTATTTATTTTATTTATTTTATTTATTTTATTTATTTTATTTATTTTATTTATTTTATTTATTTTATTTATTTTATTTATTTTATTTATTTTATTTATTTTATTTATTTTATTTATTTTATTTATTTTATTTATTTTATTTATTTTATTTATTTTATTTATTTAATTTATTTTATTTATTTTATTTATTTTATTTATTTTATTTATTTTATTTATTTTATTTATTTTATTTATTTTATTTATTTGATTTATTTTATTTATTTTATTTATTTTATTTATTTTATTTATTTTATTTATTTTATTTATTTTATTTATTTTATTTATTTTATTTATTTTATTTATTTTATTTATTTTATTTATTTAATTTATTTTATTTATTTTATTTATTTTATTTATTTTATTTATTTTATTTATTTTATTTATTTTATTTATTTTATTTATTTTATTTATTTTATTTATTTTATTTATTTTATTTATTTTATTTATTTTATTTATTTTATTTATTTTATTTATTTTATTTATTTTATTTATTTTATTTATTTTATTTATTTTATTTATTTTATTTATTTTATTTATTTTATTTATTTTATTTATTTTATTTATTTTATTTATTTTATTTATTTTATTTATTTTATTTATTTTATTTATTTTATTTATTATATTTATTTTTTTATTTTATATATTTTATTTATTTTATTTATTTTATTTATTTTATTTATTTTATTTATTTTATTTATTTTATTTATTTTATTTATTTTATTTATTTTATTTATTTTATTTATTTTATTTATTTTATTTATTTTATTTATTTTATTTATTTTATTTATTTTATTTATTTTATTTATTTTATTTATTTTATTTATTTTATTTATTTTATTTATTTTATTTATTTTATTTATTTTATTTATTTTATTTATTTTATTTATTTTATTTATTTTATTTATTTTATTTATTTTATTTATTTTATTTATTTCATTTATTTTATTTATTTTATTTATTTTATTTATTTTATTTATTTTATTTATTTTATTTATTTTATTTATTTTATTTATTTTATTTATTTTATTTATTTTATTTATTTTATTTATTTTATTTATTTTATTTATTTTATTTATTTTATTTATTTTATTTATTTTATTTATTTTATTTATATTATTTATTTTATTTATTTTATTTATTTTATTTATTTAATTTATTTTATTTATTTTATTTATTTTATTTATTTTATTTATTTTATTTATTTTATTTATTTTATTTATTTTATTTATTTTATTTATTTTATTTATTTTATTTATTTTATTTATTTTATTTATTTTATTTATTTTATTTATTTTATTTATTTTATTTATTTTATTTATTTTATTTATTTTATTTATTTTATTTATTTTATTTATTTTATTTATTTTATTTATTTTATTTATTTTATTTATTTTATTTATTTTATTTATTTTATTTATTTTATTTATTTTATTTATTTTATTTATTTTATTTATTTTATTTATTTTATTTATTTTATTTATTTTATTTATTTTATTTATTTTATTTATTTTATTTATTTTATTTATTTTATTTATTTGATTTATTTGATTTCTTTTATTTATTTTATTTATTTTATTTATATTATTTATTTTATTTATTTTATTTATTTTATTTATTTAATTTATTTTATTTATTTTATTTATTTTATTTATTTTATTTATTTTATTTATTTTATTTATTTTATTTATTTTATTTATTTTATTTATTTTATTTATTTTATTTATTTTATTTATTTTATTTATTTTATTTATTTTATTTATTTTATTTATTTTATTTATTTTATTTATTTTATTTATTTTATTTATTTTATTTATTTTATTTATTTTATTTATTTTATTTATTTTATTTATTTTATTTATTTTATTTATTTTATTTATTTTATTTATTTTATTTATTTTATTTATTTTATTTATTTTATTTATTTTATTTATTTTATTTATTTTATTTATTTTATTTATTTTATTTATTTTATTTATTTTATTTATTTTATTTATTTTATTTATTTTATTTATTTTATTTATTTTATTTATTTTATTTATTTTATTTATTTTATTTATTTTATTTATTTTATTTATTTAATTTATTTTATTTATTTTATTTATTTTATTTATTTTATTTATTTTATTTATTTTATTTATTTTATTTATTTTATTTATTTTATTTATTTTATTTATTTTATTTATTTTATTTATTTGATTTATTTTATTTATTTTATTTATTTTATTTATTTTATTTATTTTATTTATTTTATTTATTTTATTTATTTTATTTATTTTATTTATTTAATTTATTTTATTTATTTTATTTATTTTATTTATTTTATTTATTTTATTTATTTTATTTATTTTATTTATTTTATTTATTTTATTTATTTTATTTATTTTATTTATTTTATTTATTTTATTTATTTTATTTATTTTATTTATTTTATTTATTTTATTTATTTTATTTATTTTATTTATTTTATTTATTTTATTTATTTTATTTATTTTATTTATTTTATTTATTTTATTTATTTTATTTATTTTATTTATTTTATTTATTTTATTTATTATATTTATTTTTTTATTTTATATATTTTATTTATTTTATTTATTTTATTTATTTTATTTATTTTATTTATTTTATTTATTTTATTTATTTTATTTATTTTATTTATTTTATTTATTTTATTTATTTTATTTATTTTATTTATTTTATTTATTTTATTTATTTTATTTATTTTATTTATTTTATTTATTTTATTTATTTTATTTATTTTATTTATTTTATTTATTTTATTTATTTTATTTATTTTATTTATTTTATTTATTTTATTTATTTTATTTATTTTATTTATTTTATTTATTTTATTTATTTTATTTATTTTATTTATTTAATTTATTTTATTTATTTTATTTATTTTATTTATTTTATTTATTTTATTTATTTTATTTATTTTATTTATTTTATTTATTTTATTTATTTTATTTATTTTATTTATTTTATTTATTTTATTTATTTTATTTATTTTATTTATTTTATTTATTTTATTTATTTTATTTATTTTATTTATATTATTTATTTTATTTATTTTATTTATTTTATTTATTTAATTTATTTTATTTATTTTATTTATTTTATTTATTTTATTTATTTTATTTATTTTATTTATTTTATTTATTTTATTTATTTTATTTATTTTATTTATTTTATTTATTTTATTTATTTTATTTATTTTATTTATTTTATTTATTTTATTTATTTTATTTATTTTATTTATTTTATTTATTTTATTTATTTTATTTATTTTATTTATTTTATTTATTTTATTTATTTTATTTATTTTATTTATTTTATTTATTTTATTTATTTTATTTATTTTATTTATTTTATTTATTTTATTTATTTTATTTATTTTATTTATTTTATTTATTTTATTTATTTTATTTATTTTATTTATTTTATTTATTTTATTTATTTGATTTATTTGATTTCTTTTATTTATTTTATTTATTTTATTTATATTATTTATTTTATTTATTTTATTTATTTTATTTATTTTATTTATTTAATTTATTTTATTTATTTTATTTATTTTATTTATTTTATTTATTTTATTTATTTTATTTATTTTATTTATTTTATTTATTTTATTTATTTTATTTATTTTATTTATTTTATTTATTTTATTTATTTTATTTATTTTATTTATTTTATTTATTTTATTTATTTTATTTATTTTATTTATTTTATTTATTTTATTTATTTTATTTATTTTATTTATTTTATTTATTTTTTTTATTTTATTTATTTTATTTATTTTTTTTATTTTATTTATTTTATTTATTTTATTTATTTTATTTATTTTATTTATTTTATTTATTTTATTTATTTTATTTATTTTATTTATTTTATTTATTTTATTTATTTTATTTATTTTATTTATTTTATTTATTTTATTTATTTTATTTATTTTATTTATTTTATTTATTTTATTTATTTTATTTATTTTATTTATTTTATTTATTTTATTTATTTTATTTATTTTATTTATTTTATTTATTTTATTTATTTTATTTATTTTATTTATTTTATTTATTTTATTTATTTTGTTTATTTTATTTATTTTATTTATTTTATTTATTTTATTTATTTTATTTATTTTATTTATTTTATTTATTTTATTTATTTTATTTATTTTATTTATTTTATTTATTTTATTTATTTTATTTATTTTATTTATTTTATTTATTTTATTTATTTTATTTATTTTATTTATTTTATTTATTTTATTATTTATTTATTTTATTTATTTTATTTATTTTATTTATTTTATTTATTTTATTTATTTTATTTATTTTATTTATTTTATTTATTTTATTTATTTTATTTATTTTATTTATTTTATTTATTTTATTTATTTTATTTATTTTATTTTTTTTATTTATTTTATTTATTTTATTTATTTTATTTATTTTATTTATTTTATTTATTTTATTTATTTTATTTATTTTATTTATTTTATTTATTTTACTTATTTTATTTATTTTATTTATTTTATTTATTTTATTTATTTAATTTATTTTATTTATTTTATTTATTTTATTTATTTTATTTATTTTATTTATTTTATTTATTTTATTTATTTTATTTATTTTATTTATTTTATTTATTTTATTTATTTTATTTATTTTATTTATTTTATTTATTTTATTTATTTTATTTATTTTATTTATATTATTTATTGTTAACTTTTTATTAATTTTATATCTCTTATGCTTTATTATTCTGGAATTTTATAGGTAAACCCTCCCCATTAAAAATATTTTATATATATTTCCACCAATATTTCAGCTAAGCCAAGAAAGCGAAATATTACAACAACAAGAAATAATATATTCATGTTCAGTAGGAATTTTAATATGAATTATTTTGATGGAATTTCCGTAAATCAAGTTCTGTCTCGCCATATATTTTCGCTACACTGGCTCTTCTTCCACGCCTCTTGAGTGCGATGCGACTCATTCACAAGCAAGGATATGCGTTACATTGCGAATTCAAGCGGGTTTCCCTCGGCAGAAAAGCTTCATGTTACACACTCAGCGGCTGCCTGCCTGCCTGCTTGCCTGTCATCAACGGGTGTCACTTCAACTCTTTTGGCTGGATTTTTGGTTTTTCTTATTCTATTTTTTGTCATTTGATTTTTTCATAACATCTCTCATATTCGCAATGTTGACATTTTTTGGGGGCAACCAAAGGAATTTCATGTGCCTGTCGTATGTGCGTTCGCAGTGTGCGAATGACCCAGTCGGTAAAGATCAATGCAATCAACGTTATAGATTTATGACAAGGAATCATCAATATAACTATCAGAATGAATTCATGTATTGAACTTGATCTGATAGTCTTGTCCGAGAATTTCAGTAGTTACCTAAATAAAATTTTAAAATTTCGATAGAACGTTTGGCTAAAATTTCCTCTATATAAATATTATTATATTTTGATTTTATTTCATTTTTATAAAATGTCATTTCTTTTCACCTCCACTAAAAGCCCAAATTCAAGATAATCCGATATTAGTTTGAATTACATGAAATTCAGTACCAGTGTCAGTATCAGTATCAGTATCAGTATCAGTATCAGTATCAGTATCAGTATCAGTATCAGTATCAGTATCAGTATCAGTATCAGTATCAGTATCAGTATCAGTATTAGTACCAGTATCAGTATCAGTATCAGTATTAGTATCAGTATCAGTATCAGTATCAGTATCAGTATCAGTATCAGTATCAGTATCAGTATCAGTATCAGTATCAGTATCAGTATCAGTATCAGTATCAGTATCAGTATCAGGATCAGTATCAGTATCAGTATCAGTATCAGTATCAGTATCAGTATCAGTATCAGTATCAGTATCAAAATCAGTATCAGTATCAGTATCAGTATCAGTATCAGTATCAGTATCAGTATCAGTATCAGTATCAGTATCAGTATCAGTATCAGTATCAGTATCAGTATCAGTATCAGTATCAGTATCAGTATCAGTATCAGTATCAGTATCAGTATCAGTATCAGTATCAGTATCAGTATCAGTATCAGTATCAGTATCAGTATCAGTATCAGTATCAGTATCAGTATCAGTATCAGTATCAGTATCAGTATCAGTATCAGTATCAGTATCAGTATCATTATCAGTATCGGTATCAGTATCAGTATCAGTATCAGTATCAGTATCAGTATCAGTATCAGTATCAGTATCAGTATCAGTATCAGTATCAGTATCAGTATCAGTATCAGTATCAGTATCAGTATCAGTATCAGTATCAGTATCAGTATCAGTATCAGTATCAGTATCAGTATCAGTATCAGTATCAGTATCAGTATCAGTATCAGTATCAGTATCAGTATCAGTATCAGTATCAGTATCAGTATCAGCATCAGCATCAGCATCAGTATCAGTATCAGTATCAGTATCAGTATCAGTATCAGAATCAGTATTAGTATCAGTATCAGTATCAGTATCAGTATCAGTATCAGTATCAGTATCAGTATCAGTATCAGTATGAGTATCAGTATCTATATCTGTACTATCTCTACGGTATCTGTACTGTACTATCTGTACTGTATCTGTACTATCTCTTCTATCAGTACTATCAGTACTATCAATACTATCAGTACGATTTCTCTCTCTCTCTAACTCTGCCTCTCTCTGTCTTTCTCTCTCTCTCTCTCTCTCTCTCTGTCTCTCTCTTTTTCTCTTGCTATCTCTTGGAATTTTTTGTTAATCTCTGAAATTTCCTGCTGGGTTGCCACTTGCTGCTTTTCGCTGATTTTTGCGAGCCGCTGCAAGTGCCAACATGTGTTCCTAGTGAAGCGAAGTGGCAACGCTTGCATTTTTTTTTTTCTTATTTTTGCAATCATTTCTTCTGCATTTTTTTTTTTTCAACTTTTGCCAACGCGTGGCTCGTGGTTCATGGGGTCGTTCCTTTTTTCGTTGCTCTGTGGATGAATATAAAAAATTAATTCAGCTGCTTTCTTCTCTTTGTTGCTTTCATTATTTTTACTATTTTTTTTTACTTTTCTTAATTTTTTTGTGCATTACAGCGAATTATTTGCATTAAATTCTTGACAATATTTATTTTCTTTTATTTATTATTATAGCTGTAGGTTGTTCACGATGTTGTTGTTTGTATGTTTTTTTTTTGTATTTTTACTGTCATAAAAAAGGGTTAATTGAATTTAAAGCCATTTTAAGCGCAACGCAAATTTTGCAAGTCTTATCAAAGGATTGCCAAGGAAGAATGTCTTTGAATAAATAACAATACAACGAATGAAAAGAAACAAAACCAAAAAAACATCAGCTTAAATTAAAATTATATGGGTACAAGCAGCCAGTAGTTGGAAGGGATAGAGGTTTAAGAGGATTTAACAACACAAAAAAGTTCGCTGGAAATTCGTTGCTCCAATAAGTTTGTAAAGACTTTCAGCATTATTTGATGATGTTGCATATAAGGGCGGCTACATGAATTGTCCTGCTTTTTCGCAGAACCGCTCAATCAAACAATTTAAGTTTGTTTGTAGCTATCATATTTTTTTTAAGTTCTACTAATGAAAATGCTTTTTTTAAATATTACTGCAAAATTAATATCGATAAATAAGCTCTTGATTGAATTCAATTAGATTTAATTGGAAAATGATTTTTGCACATTCCACGAAAATGATTCAGAAAAACTTAACGAGAAATATACAAATTAAACCGCAACAAATGAGCTCACATACCATCAGTCAAAGATGGGCGTACAATATAAAAGCTAGACATGTGAATGCTTTAGAATTTGTGAAAAAAAAATAAAAATAAAAAATAATAATATTAAAAAAAAAAAATATTATACTCCGTTGAAAAAGTTGGTAAAGACTTGTCTAAATTTTTTTGAATATCTCATGAATCGCGCGATTTAAAGTAAGAATAAAAGATGTTTTCTTAAGTCACAAAGAATTTCCCTTTAACAAAGACAGGCCGAGACCGATCGCGTTAGAGCGGGTGGACCATAATTGTACTAACTGCGCGATCCATGGTTCGAATCCTCTATCTGACACAGCAAATTTTTTCAATTAAGACTAGAAATATGTATCGTTATGTCAAAAAGGTGCTCTCTATCGACGAAGACTAAGTGTCTTTTGTGGGCACTTCAAGAACAAACCAGCTGTGGAAAAAGTTTTCAATGAATTTGTTCATATAACGCAGAGCTGTCAAAGAATGCAATCATTTGTGGTTTTAAATCATGTGATATATATTCAAAATGAATGCATTCATTTTTTCAAATCATTGAATGTGATTTGAAATTTTAAATCCCAATCAATGATTTGAAAATATGATTGCATTCATTTGAATTGCATGAATCCATTCATTTTTTCAAATCATTGAATGTGATTTGAAATTTTAAGTCCGAATAAATGATTTGAAAAAGAATGAATCAAAATGAAGGACCTATATAAATTTTTCAAAATTTAAATCTGGGTTAAGAGATAAGAAACTCAAAATGCAGATTTAAAAAATGAGTGATAATCCTCTTGGTTTAAACGAGATATAAGTCTATGGGAGTTTTTTAGGCTTCTGACATACAATCTGGACAAAAATATTTAATATACAAGATTTCTCTGCCAGATCTTCTCCTCAACCTCTTAAAAGCTTAGAATAAAACCAAACAGTTTATATAAAAGTTGTGAAAATGTAAATTTTTAAGGATAGGGGTTTGGAACTGGATTTAAATTGTTCCAAAACTCAAGAAGACATTCTGGGGCTTAGTACGAATAACTGAAAACTAGCAAGTAATATATTATCCTCTGCCTTGCTGGAGTTTAACCCGAACTGTGCCAGCGTGACCATATGGCCACTCAAATTGACGTTCACAAAAACTGCTCGTGTATCATATATGTAATAAAATTTTTGGATTCAGCGACCCGAAAGAAATTCGAAAAAATTATTCCAGCACCATTCGGGTTAATATAGAATATCCATATTTACGAAGGTTTTACGACGAACATGGCTTCATCTACTCAGATGTTGTTGCTGATCAAGATTAAATGTACTTTTCTGCCCTTACAACACCTCTTTATGAGCGCCTCCTCACAGGGGCGAAGTTACCAAGCTAATATGTGCCTTACGCATTAAGCGTGGTGGTATAACAATAATTCCATCTCAAAACGAAAATATAATTATTGCTTTCTCGACGTGGAGTACCTTTAAATAGCCTCAAGAATGACAATTTAACACATTTTTTTGAAATTGGTCGAACGGTTTTTGCGTTATGATGTTTATTGTTTTTGAAAAATTCAACATTTTAAGGCTCAAAACCCTCTTTATATACGAAATGTGTTTATAGAACTGTTTAAGGATATTTTTTCAGGTGGACTTATACCTTGTTGAGACATTGACTCAGTACGCCACAAAAAAAGAAAATCAAATTCCTTAAAATAGGTACTTCAGACTAAAAAAAAAAATCATTTTTTCTCGACGTGGAATACTTTTGAAGTACTTCAAAAATAATAATTTATTAATATTTTTCAAAATCAGCCGAACCGTTTTTGGGTTATGATGTTAACTGTTTTTGAAAAATTGTATCATTTAAAAACTTAAAATTAGCTTTATATTTGAAATCTGTTTATGAACTCATGAGAAATATTTGTTTCTGATGGGCTAACATCTTGTTCAGACATTAACTCAATATACCACAAATATACTTTGAAACGAAAAACAAAATTAGTTTTTCGACATGGAATACCTTTCAAATACTTTAAAAATGACTAGTTATAAAGATTTTTCAAAATGGGTTGAACGTTTTTGAGTTATGATGTTTAAGATTCTGGAAAATATGTTTTTTTTTTAAGATTTAAAATTATATTTCTATTTGAAATGAGCTAATGATTAAACTTATTAATAAAAATTTTCCTAAAGGATTCACACTTTGAGCAAACGTTGACTTAATATACCACCAATACTTGCGACTTAAAAAAGAAATATTTATTTCTGGACATGGGATACCTTAATATACCACAAATATACCTTCAGACGAAAAAAAAAATTATTAGTTTCTCGACATGGAATACCTTTCAAATACTTTAGAAATTACAATTAATAGAGATTTTTCAGAATAGGTTGAACTTTTTTGAGTTATGATGTTTATAACTGTGGAAAATTTTGGTTTTCTTAAGATTTAAAAGAATATTTCTATTTGAAATGAGTTGATGGTGAAACTTATTAATTAAAATTTTTCTAAAGGATTCACACGTTGAGCAAATGTTGACGTAATATACCACAAATACTTGAAACTAAAAAAAATATTGATTTCTCGACATGGAATACCTTTCACACACTTTAATTATGATCAATGTTCAAGTTTTTTTTTTTTTTATTTGTTTTATAATTCTTAAAAAACAAATTTTTTAAGAATTATATTGTGAGCTTAATGCCAAATAATTCATGAAGCAACAGGTTGCTACAACAAAAAGTTATTTGCAGAACTAAACCAAGCTGACTTTTTTTTTCAAAATCCGCCGAACGTTTTTTGAGTAATAATGTTTATTCTTTTTTTTTTAAATTTTATCATTAAATGGCTAAAAATCTTCTTAGTATTTGAAATTTGCTTATAAAACTCTTAAGGAATAATTTTTTGTGGGCTGGATACTTTGTTCAATATATAAATCGATAAATCACGAAAGAAAACTGCCAAATTACCTAAAAATACCCAAGACAAAAACGAAAATATTGTTTTCCTGACGTAGATTACCTTTCAATCACTTCAAAAATAATAATTTCTGTAGTTCTTTCAGAATCGACCCAAAGATTTTTAAGTTATGATGTTTATTGTTTTTGAAAAATTTCATCAAAAACTTAAGACCAACTTTGAGCTTGATTTGTTTCTAATGGACTTTTCATTGTAGAGAATTTCGGCTCAACATACTATAAAAAAGCACCAAAAAAACTAAAAAATATTTTACACAAAAACAAAATTATCAGTTCCTCGACTTAGATTTCCTTCCAAGCACTTCAAAATTTATCATTTAAAAAGATTTTTCAAAATCGACAAAACAGTTTTTGAGTTATGATGGATATAGTTTTTAAAAATTTCATCATTTTATCATAAAAAAAATTAAAAAAAAATAAATAAAAAAATTAGAGACTTAAAAACTACTTACGAAAATTTTGTTCTAAAGGCTTCACGCGTTGTTCAGACCAAATTTTGGTTCAATATACTACACAAGATAAATCCAAAATTTCTTATTTGAAAGCTTACCAACGAAAATGTAAAAGCTTATCAACATTTTTCGCAGTATCCTAAAGTCAACATATAAAAAGTAGTAAATTGCTTTTACGTGATTTTTTCAATAAACTCATTTGCTATTTGAAAAAATTAACATGAATAAATACACAAGACACAATAAATAAAATAAAGAAGATGAAAAACCAAAAAACATTAAAAATAAAAATGGAACGAAATAAAAACGTACAAAGTGTAGAATAAATAAGCGCCGAACAGCGAAAAACGAGCATTGAATTTTTATATATTTCGTTTTTTTTTTTAATTGCAAAGCACTTGCCATGGATTCATTGGGTCTGTCCAGTCACAGAACCAACATGGTATGATGCATCAGTCAGCCAGACACTGATTGCTCAACGTTGATTTATTTTGTTTTGTTTCTTCTTCGCTTTTTATAACTATGCAATTTGAATTACAATTCAATAAAAAAATAATTTCTATAAATAAGAGAAGAAATATTTGAGCTGAATATTAATTAGTTGATTGCTAGCAATTTATTTGCCAGCTACAAGTATAGTTAATATTATTTTATTAGGATGGATTCTATGTGATTTGCACTTTGCAATGTTGTTGATGATGATCATCAATGCATACGATGGATGCCATTGAGTTAATTTGAAAATTATAATTAAATCGAAGCTTAAGAGAGAGAGAGAGAGAGAGAGAGAAGAAATAAAATGTTGTTCTTAAGAGTTGATAATGAGGCTTCAGAAAGGTATCATGTATTCAATTCAATTAAAACATTCTCTGTACTGCCTTTACAAAATGTCCTACAGTGCATTGAGCATGTAGCCCATTAAACTTCTCGTTTAATTGCATTTCCATTAAAAGCAGCATGCGTAAAGTTATTTTTGATACCCTTTAAGTGAATACCCCTAAATATAAGCCCATTTAAAATTGATTTCCCATAATGTCGCAAGCGTGACTTTTGCGTCCCCAACTCAAAACACTGGCATACATCATATATAAAAATGTCATATGAAACCAACTAATTAACTGTCATGCAGCGCATCAATCATTTTTTCGGAGAAGAAATTCGATTTTCATAAAATTTTTACGGCTCATTTCCCAAAAAAAAAAAATAAAATCTCCATTTAAAACATTTGAATCATTGCCCGAAAAAAAAACAAATATTAAACGGAGCAATAAGAGAAATTCAAACTTATTTTCCCAAAAGTAAAATAAATTGTATACCAGATACAACAACTACAACAACTACAACAACAACAACCACGTAGAATCTATGAAGTTAAAAACAATGAAGCGAACAGCGGAAAAAAAATACATAAATGAAATGAAATTCAATATTTAAATGAAGGCACTTCACGAAAATGCACTGAAAAGTGATGCCAACCATGCTTGTCGTAGAGGGTGAAAAGACCGGCAAAAAAAACCAAAATGAACACAGAATTCTCTTCAATGCACTCAATATTATCAATAATAATGATTGTCAGTTATTATTGCTGTTGTTTTTGTTGTTGTTGTTGCCGAGTCAAATTGAAAAATATTTTTAATGAAACATGAAATGCACAATCGTTGGTCGCGACCGCGCAGTCAGTGTGCATCCAATGAATGAGGTAATATTTGAGTTTTTATTTTTATTTGTTTGGTACTTTTAAATAGCGCTGCAGTCAGTGGGTTAAAGCAGACTGCCTTGTCTTGAGAGTATAAGGAAATTTAAGTTGTTTTTGTTTGCTTGGAACAGGAGTAAAGTTAATGGAAAATTTATGCGTATCTTGTAGATGATTGACTTGAATGCATTTTTGTTTAGAAAGATATTAAAAATTGTTCATTCAATTTTTAATTTTAGTACCAAGAAATTTTTTGGTTTATGACTATGAATGGGGGAAGAGTCAAGTGATAAATGTGGGGGAGGATAAGTTGCCAACTCATGTTAAGTGCAATATACTGGTGAGGCGGAATGGTCTCACTGAAAATAAAATTAAATTTTACACTGATTACGAATTTGGAATGAAAACAATTTTTCAAGTAGAAAAACTGGGCGGGACAGTTTCGAAGACAGTTTCGGGCAGAAAAGATCGAAGAAAAATAAACCAAGAGACCATTGAGCCATTTGAGACCATTGAACATATTGTATTGTGCGTGTTATTAAATGATCGAGAACTGGACTCAATTGAAATTTTTTTTGTGTCAGAAGGATGATCCGAACGATGGACCCACAGGCACACATTTAGTCGAGTTTAGTACAAGCAATTTAAAGAGTTTCAAATGCTTCAATTGCTATAATTTTGGGGAACTGGCTTTCCAAATACGTCAAAAATATGTGATAGCTTGATATTTGTTGACGTTGACCACAAGAAAATTTTTTTCGAATCAAGTGGTCACACTGTTGAACTCAAACTCAAACTCAAACTCAAACTCATACTCAAACTCAAACTCAAACTCAAACTCAAACTCAAACTCATACTCAAAATCAAACTTAAACTCAAACTCAAACTCAAACTCAAACTCAAACTAAAACTCAAACTCATACTCAAACTCAAACTCAAACTCAAACTCATACTCAAAATCAAACTTAAACTCAAACTCAAACTCAAACTCAAACTCAAACTCAAACTCAAACTAAAACTCAAACTCAGAATCAAACTCAAACTCAAACTCAAACTCAAACTCTAACTCTAACTCTAACTCTAACTCTAACTCTAACTCTAACTCTAACTCTAACTCGAACTCTTACTCTAACTCTAACTCTGACTCTAACTCTAACTCTAACTCTAACTCTAACTCTAACTCTAACTCTAACTCTAACTCTAACTCTAACTCTAACTCTAACTCTAACTCTAACTCTAACTCTAAATCTAACTCTAACTCTAACTCTAACTCTAACTCTAACTCTAACTCTAACTCTAACTCTAACTCTAACTCTAACTCTAACTCTAACTCTAACTCTAACTCTAACTCTAACTCTAACTCTAACTCTAACTCTAACTCTAACTCTAACTCTAACTCTAACTCTAACTCTAACTCTAACTCTAACTCTAACTCTAACTCTAACTCTAACTCTAACTCTAACTCTAACTCTAACTCTAACTCTAACTCTAACTCTAACTCTAACTCTAACTCTAACTCTAACTCTAACTCTAACTCTAACTCTAACTCTAACTCTAACTCTTACTCTAACTCTAACTCTAACTCTAACTCTAACTCTAACTCTAACTCTAACTCTAACTCTAACTCTAACTCTAACTCTAACTCTAACTCTAACTCTAACTCTAACTCTAACTCTAACTCTAACTCTAACTCTAACTCTAACTCTAACTCTAACTCTAACTCTAACTTTAACTCTAACTCTAACTCTAACTCTAACTCTAACTCTAACTCTAACTCTAACTCTAACTCTAACTCTAACTCTAACTCTAACTCTAACTCTTACTCTAACTCTAACTCTAACTCTAACTCTAACTCTAAATCTAACTCTAACTCTAACTCTAACTCTAACTCTAACTCTAACTCTAACTCCAACTCTAACTCTAACTCTAACTCTAACTCTAACTCTAACTCAAACTCTAAGTCATAACACTTGCCTCAGATACAAATTTACATGTTCCTGACTGCTTTCCGCCAGACTTACAACATTTAAGACACGTTTTACTTGATTCATCCTGATTCACTCTTATCTTTCATCCCATTTAGCACCAAGAGATTAAAAAATTATCAATTTATGAGTGTCGAAAACGTACTTTCCTAGACGAAAAGTTTTCTGTAAGTATTAAGAAAAAATGTTTTTGGTTCACTGGGAAGACCTTTTCACACGCTTGAGACGACTGCATAGCGCACTAGTCGTGACTGAAGTGAGTAAAGATTTCTTCATCGAATTGTTTGCTTTGGCCATGCTTCAGATTATTTTGTTTACATTTTAGTTTGAGTTTATTTTGAGGATCATGATTTTGAGATCGGTTTCAGCTTTCAAGGTGTGTGGCATATGCAATGTTACTGTTGTTGCTTTGATCTTCATGCCAGTCAGCCATTGTTGTGTGCCATAGTGGTTTGTGCAGAGCAGAATATTTCGAAAATTAGCATATTTTTGATATCATTTAAAAAATCATGCTTTTCATAATATTTGCGTCTGCATGCATTCAATCAAAATTCAAGACTGCAAAGCATGACAGCTACAGCTCATTTCATATTCAGCTGCGCCTGCGCAAATGACTCAGCACGCTGTGCGCTATGTTGCACGCGTACGTTAAAAGGTGTCCGAAATTAACAAATAAATTTGCATATTTATTTTTTTTTTCACACAACAACATCACGACATCCTTCCACAACAGTGAGAGAAAGAGTGAAAAAGAGGTAAAGAAAGATCCTGTGTCAGCGTTACCTACTTTATGTGCATCATAAAAACTGGCAGAAATAAAAAAGAAAAATCATTTCAAAGCAAAGTCTGCGTTATTTGATTTTTTTTTACTCTCAAGATACTCTGTTTGCTGCGTAGGCGAAAAAAGATCAATTTGTGCTTGACGCTGGTCACATGAGTGGCATTGATCTGACTGACTAGCTGCCTGAGCCGCGCTAATGGCCAACGCAGTTCTAATGGCTAGTCTTGACTCCAGAGTTCATTTCAGTTTTCTTCAAATTTATGTCGCTTGTCGCTTTGAACCCACACAGACTAGTCTGGGTCTTGCTTGTCAGTCGTTGCCAGACATAGTTATGGCAACGACTACATAGTTATGTCGTATGGCCGCAACCGCGCTAAGACAGCTGAGTGACATTTACATGTCTCTGGGTTTTTGAGTGCGAACAAGGGTCGATTATTTTTTATTGGGTCCTTAGGCACCGCGACTTTTAGTTTTTCATTTGAATTGTGCTCGAGTTTTAATACTTTCATCAGTTTTTTAAAGCCTGTGGAGTTTGTTAATAAAATTATTTAAAAAAAAATTTGTTAAGCTTAGCGATCGATAATGATGTCATCAAAAAGCTGACAAACTTATTTCGATTTGACTCCAACTCCGCTGAACACACAAAAAAAGACTTTCTATAAAAACGAATCTATAAAAATGCATCTTATTGACCAGCACTTTCACACTTGACATTGTGATGGTTTTTCTTTTCTTTTTACTTTTTAATGCTCACCACGTATTAAGCTCAAGCAAACCGCTCCAAATTAGTTAAATTTATTGCCAGATCAACACCTAATTTACTAAATTTTACTGCCTTAAACCTTTAAAAGGGTTTTCATGTTTAAACAGCAATTTAATGACCATAGACAAACGAACTATAACAAGAACAACAACATTGCAACAACAAGTCGCTGTTACCAGATATGAAGAGTCTAATCTTTTCATTCAGTGTGGCCCTCATAAAATTGCTCTATTTTATTGGGTATTTTTCTTCTAGTAACACGCATTCCCATCAAATTTGTTAACAAGCCAAAAGAAGGCGAGATGAAAGAATGTAAGAAAAGCGTAGGTGAAAAAAAGAAAATGTTTGGCTGTCTCTTCTTAAGACTATCTTTAACAACTTGACTAAGAGTATTGTCAAAAACGGAAGGTATTAGCATAAAAACTTCAAGATCTTTATAACTGTCTCTGAACTTTGCCGAAGTTTTTGAATCACACTCCAACAATAGGAATAAATTCCTTTATAAGTACTTTCTTCTTATTAAGAGATCAACGAAAGTGATCTTAGATTCATGTGTCTATCTTTATTGCTACGCTTCTATAGGAACTTTTTATAAAATTTTAAAGAAATTTAAATCAAGTCTCCAATATCCTCTCCATCTCCATCTTCATCACCATTTCAATCTCAATCTCATTCCAATCTCAATCTCAATCTCATCTCAATCTCAATCTCAATCTCAATCTCAGTGTTAATCTCAATCTAAATCTTAATCTTAATCTCAATATCAATCTCAATCTCAATCTCAATCTCAATCTCAATCTCAATCTCAATCTCAATCTCAATCTCAATCTCAATCTCAATCTCAATCTCAATCTCAATCTCAATCTCAATCTCAATCTCAATCTCAATCTCAATCTCAATCTCCATCTCCATATTCATCTTCATCTCCATCTCCATTTCCATTTCCATCTCCATCTTCATCTCCATCTCCATTTCCATCTCCATCTCCCTCAATCAAAATCAAAATCAAAATCAAAATCAAAATCAAAATCAAAATCAAAATCAAAATCAAAATCAAAATCAAAATCAAAATCAAAATCAAAATCAAAATCAAAATCAAAATCAAAATCAAAATCAAAATCAAAATCAAAATCAAAATCAAAATCAAAATCAAAATCAAAATCAAAATCAAAATCAAAATCAAAATCAAAATAAAAATCAAAATCAAAATCAAAATCAATATCAATATCAATATTAAAAT